>CM076576.1:942819785-943093121 GCA_034641835.2 Pinus albicaulis
TTTGATTCTTTCTCTCAAATATGCCAACCTACAATGGGTTGTGGGAATCTATTAGTTATGTTCAAATTCCTTCTTTGGAAAAAAATTCCTTGAAGTAATTTGAAACATACTGACCTCCATTATTGTTCCTGAGATCCTTCACCTTCTTGCCAGTCTCTTTCTAAACTAGTGCCTTGAATTCTGCAAATTTTGTGAATGTCTCATCCTTCTTCCAAATGAAGAATATCCAACACTTCAATGAGAAATCATCAATAAAAGTAACATAGTACTTATCTCTACTAGGGGAGGCTATCGAGAAGGGTCCACAAACATTAGAGTGGATTCTCTCCAATACTACATTTTCTTTGTTGTTTCGATCATGAAGTGGATTTTACATACTTCCCCAAGGTACAACCCTTGCATATATCATCCTGCTCCAGTTATCCTTTAGGGAGGCCAGTGGTTATTTGTTGCATAATTTTTAAGGTGCCATGATGCAAATGGCCCAATGTCATGTGTCAGAGCTCAATGACATAACAACTTTGAAGCTTCTCTGACTTACTTCTTAATGTATCAAAATCTTCCACATCATGTTTATATAGGTTACTCACACAAACCCCAATATGCTTCACCTGCCCAATTTCTATATGCCTCAGAAATAATTTCCCTTTAATGAAGATTACATCATAACCACAGTCTTCCAAAACTGCTACAAAGATGAAGTTATTCTTTAGGCTTGGTACAAGCATGACAACTTTGAGGGGAAGAGGGGATACCAAATCCCTCTTAAAGGTTACTGTACCAATCTCGGTAACACTATACCGTCCATCATCTCCAATCTCAATATTCATCTCGAGAGCTTTCTCCTTCAAGTCACTGAAAAAATATCTACACGTAAATTGTCATGTGGAACGAGGGCCCTCAGTCCAAGTACCACACACTCCCCATCATAGTGTTGGCCATGCATGCGATAAGGGTGAAGTCTATCTTAAACTGTGAAGCCAATGCTTTAGTTGCTACTCCTCCTCAGTTATTCTTGCTAAAATGTTTGTGCGGACACTTTGTACCATAGTGCTAGAAATCATGACAACTGAAGCATTTTTTTTTGGAAAAATCTTTCTTCTTGCCCCATTGGTTGATTTTGGTTTACTTAGAGATTTCCTCCCTTTTCCCTTCTTGCTCTTTCCAACCAATGAAAAAATTTCTTCATCCTCTCCCTTGGATAAGGTTTCATCTCTAGTATTTCACTTGATTTCTTGTACCAAATCGTACCACAAAATTTCCCGATTCAGTAATTTCTCCCTCCCATTCACTGAGTCCTGGTACTTATGCCAGCTTTTGGGAAAGCCTAGAAGAGCTAGGATTACGAGGTTAGCTTCTACACCATTCACACCAACCCCTCCAACCTCGTCTCGAACTTCATGTGTAAATCTGGTGAGATATTGTGGAATAGTATCATTCTTCTGCATCTAAATGTTTCGAAGTTTTTCTTTGAGGGTCATTTTTCTATGGTCACTTTTATTCTCAAATAGCTCAGTTAGTTCCTTACACATTGCGAAAGTATTTTCTTTCCCATGGAGATTTAAGACAATGTGGTCTCTCTCTCCCTCCTAGATTATTCTCCTCGCATTGGCTACATCTTTCTTCCATTGGGCTATATTTTTGGCATCAACGGATCCTCGTTTTGGAATGTTTGCCTTGAAATATTCCAGCAATCGATTATCATCAAGCACTACCTCTATGTGACCCTTCCACGCAATGAAATTCTAGATTCCTTCCAAGGCATACTCTAATATCAATGCATTAAATGCCATTCTCCCAACTCTGAGGAAATCGTGCTAGACTAAAGCTGAAAATTCAAACCTCCTGAGGAACAACTTTAAAAAATGTGTTCTAATGTGAATCCTGCTCTGACACCATGTATAAATTTGGTGATATAATTGCATCTCCTCAAGAAATTTAATCTAAATCAAGAGACACAATTCTACTCTAGTGCTTTGCAGAAATTAATTCACAATTTAGAACAACATTCACAAACTTGAATCAATCACATACACAAGTACATAAATTTATATAGGGGAAAACAACCGGTAAAATCCCCTTAAGCATGCTTGCATTAATCAGATGAATTGAGAATCTATTGAAATTTCTAGCTCCAATTCTGAGCTCAACCTGCAAAATAATCATTGTTATCTCTTCTCAATGATAAGACCCACACTTATTGAATTAGCCCCTATTTTTTTACGAATTTTTGTCCAATTGATTGCACAATTCTCAAGGATTGATCATATGACTTCATGCAACACCTGTACACTCAAACTAGTTTACAATTGCTTGTTACATTCTCTTGGAATCTCCACCACAGCTGAGGAAGTCAAATTCCTTGCACGCACTATTTATTTTGAGTTGATTGATTAGTTAACTAGATGATCCCTAAGTTAGACTGTTGTCCCACTGCACAAGCAACCTCCAACTAGTTCTATTAAATGTTAGAACTAGTTTAACTTAGTAAAATTAGAAATAATTGAACTAGATTGCTACAAATTAAATCACATGCATAACTGAACTCCAAGCCCTCTAAATAAAATTTACTAAGTTAACTGAGTGACAAGAGTCATATCACCTTAGTTACCTGCCTTCAAGTTCTCCGCTGATGTGGAAATTTCAAAATTTCTCAATTTAACCAAGGCTAAGTCAAATTGAGACTTTCTTACTACATTTGTTTCAACAATTAGGTCAGATATAAAACCCAAAACAATACAAAGAAAAATAAATGTATAATTTATGTGTAAAATGATAGTAAACTACTAAAAATCATAGTAGGTCGCCAAGGAAGACCTTGGTATTCATTAAAACAAATAAATATAGTTCTAATGTCTTTGAGTTATTGAACCTTTTTATAAATAGCTATATATTAGGCATGAAATATTAAAACTTACAAATTTTTGTTTAAGAAATATTCACTAAGAATTTAACTTAATAATTAAATTACAAAAATTTTGAGAACCCCCGTTTTCCAACTTGGACGATAAATTCTCACACATGAAGAGAAATAATTAAGGTGTTACAAAATGATCTGTCCCAAAAAGAATAAATCCAATTCTCTATGTGCCGTAGGAAAGCTCTGAATTATACCCTGGAAGGAAAAACTTTCAAAATAAACCTAAGGGTGTAATTACTTATGAATGTAATAGCCTATGGGTGGCAATTTCAAATAATTTTTATCAAAAGAGATTTTAAATTTATAATTCTAATTAAAAAAAAAACATAGAATCTCGTAAAAAATCAATTGAAAGTTGGTTACGTTTATAACCCTGCAAACAACAAGAAAAGCTCCCTTTTAGCACCATAAGTTAGCAGCACTTAAGTTATGTGGTGTTAATATGGTGTAAATGTTTATGTATTATATTAAAAAAGAAGTATATCACCATAAGTTAGCACCACTTAAGTTATGTGGTGTTAATGTGGTGTAAATGTTTATGTATTATATTAAAAAAGAAGTATATCACCATAAGTTAGCACCACTTACGTTATGTGGTGTTAATGTGGTGTAAATGTTTATGTATCATATTAAAAATGAAGTATATAATCACCATATTTGATGGACAAGTTAGCACCATTCTTACTATGTGGTGTTAAAGTGAAATAATTTTTTATTGATCTTATTGGAAGTGGAGTATATCACCATATATTTAAAGAAGTGGTGTATGCTATATTGTCAAGTTCTATAAAGTAGGGTAGTTAACTTTGTGTTTGCCATGTTGGCATGTATAAGTGGATTTATTAATGTGAATTGTCACCATAACTATAAAAAAATTACAAATATTTATATTATGAATATATAAATTAGAACTAAACTCACAAATATTTATTTTATAATATTTATTTGTTTGTCATGTTTACATGTAAAACTAAAATTCAAAGTAATTGTTTTCTCAATATTTTATTTCAATTATTTACTTTTTATATTATTCTCATTTTGCACCATAAATACAATAAATTCAAAATAATTGTTTTCTAAATATTTTATTTCAATTATTTACTTTTTATATTATTGTCATTTTGCACCATAAATACAACAAATTCAAAGTAATTGTTTTCTAAATATTTTATTTCAATTATTTACATTTTATATTATTCTCATGAGAAAATAAATACACAAAACCATATTACATAATTATTTATTTTATGAATAAGCCAATTAAGATAAATATTTTTATTTCAAAATAAAATAAGAGTGAAGTCGATGGAGTTGAGTTACTCTTTTTTGGAAGAACTTCTGTTCCAAAGGTTGAAAATGTATCTTTGTGAGGGTATTTTTTAAGCCCTCCATCAAAGCTTTTAAAAGGTCCATCTAGGACTAAATAAAACCCTGAATTAAACTACATAGCTCCATCGTCAATACGAACTTGATATTTTCGAACTCTTTTCGAGCTCTTTTCCTCAACTGGAACTTGATCTTATCAAACTTGCTCTTGTAGTCTGGGAAGTCTTCGGCTAATTTCACCAGGCTCATAGAGATCTGCTCCAAGGCTTTGCCAAGGATGCTCTTCATAGACCAATAAAGATATAATGTCTGCTTGAATTATGTTAGTCTGCCCCTTGTTTGTCCCAAATATGGTATTAAACCTCTCCATTCCTTAGTATCCATCTTTGTCTCTGCATGTCTATTTATGTCAGCTTCCCATTTTTCAATGAGTTTTTGAATTTCCTCTGATGTGTTCTTGTGGTATGCTTTCGCTGCCTCTTGGATCACATCAATTGCGGGCCTCCTTCCTTTCGGCTTTCTCGGGGGTGAGCTGGGTTGGGCTTCTACAACCCTCCCTTTATCTTTCCAGCCATGGCCTCAAGCTGCAGGGCTCTTAGAATGGTCACGAGCTGCAGGACTATTGGAGCATGCCATCCCACAATATTTGACTAGGTTTCCGGGTAGGTGACCTGTCCACACAATCAAACAAAGGCATAATTCCATATAATGAAAACGATCAAAGGTCCATGCATCCCAATTATCAGAAGAAAGGTGACCCAGGGGCCTCTTCCCAGGACTTCTCCCCTGCCCATCCCTCTGCGGACCCATCACCCTCATACCTTGCTTAATTTCTGCCACCCCTTGTCCCTGACGGTCACACGCACCCCATAAATTATCCCCATAACCCAAAGAGCTCATGCCTTCCTTCAATCTCCTGACCTCCCTTCTGGTGTCCTCTCTCTCATCATACCTCCCACCCTCGAAATTGACAAAGGAGGTGTCATTGCCCATTGCTCGGGCCTGGGTGGAATTCTCTCTCCCATTCCTCATGTGCACTGAGCCCAAGTAGCTCAAGGTGGTATAAACCAACAAAGCCTTTGAACTAAACACAACCCATGACTACTCCTTAACTCTATACCTTGGCAGGATTGCCCGACCCCTCACCATTCCATCTTGTTGGCATCCCTTACCTGACAGACTCACACTCGGGTGCAACTTGAGGCCATGCCCAATTCCTACTCTGACATAGAGGCATAGACCCAAAAGAACCCCAACCTTTCCCCAACTAGATTCGTAATGGTTCCGCTCTCCCCTACCCAACCGAAGACTATACCAGTCCAGCTTAAACACCTTATGCTCCCATAGAGACCGGCCCAAATCATAAAACATAAACATGGCATGAACAAGGGAGAGGAAACCAAGCACATGCCTGAGTTTCATCGTGGTGGAAGTGCAATGGAGGTTTGTTATCCCGCTGTCGCGCCTACACCAAAGTCTTTCGTCATAACAAAACCCCCACGCCTTCCTCCACCCTGTTTTAAGCTCCATGCGTGGGCTTTTGTCTCGCTACCTCACCTCGTGCTCCATGCGACAGTACAGCCTGCCGCCCTTGCCACTCATGTGGAAGGTGGTTGGCTTCAACCCCATTGACACTACCATTAACACTGATGGGAGGGCTGATCTTCTTCGTTACACCCTGAGCGGGGAGCTGAGTCTGAGAATTGTGGGTGAGCTCTGCCCTGCTCTTTGATGCTCTGCAACTGGATCCATCATTATTCCTCGAGATTAGGAGGCATGCTTAATTCAATAGGTTCATTCACTTGAGCGCAACCACAATTTTCCAAGAGGTCAGCTACTTTGTTTCCTTCCCTCCTTACATGGGTGATAATGATATAATCAAATTTCTTGTTTGTATCCTCCAATCCCTACACATGTGAATAAGTACACCATATTTGGCTTAGTTTGCCCCACTTCGTCCCTTGATTAAGTTTTTTGAGAGTGTTCGTAACCAACTGAGAGTCTCATTCGATTACTAGCTTTCTGTATCCTAGCCTAATGGGCAAGAGGATACCTTGGTGCACTCCTATGAATTATGCTTCATTATTGCTAGCAAAGCCATAGGAGTCATCATATATGAATCTTGTTGTGCCATGATGATCTCGAAAAATCCCTCCAACACTTGCTTGCCTCGGATTGCCTTTCGAGGCTCCATCAAAGCTGAGTTTGATGAATCCTTCGAGAGGAGGTTTGAAGATCCTGATGGTGTCCCCTATGTCAGGGATAACTTTCCAAGAAGCTGGGGAGACCATGCTAGGCACTAGGTGGAGGCCCTGGAGAATTCTTTCTTCCTGAGGAGCCATTTTCCAATCATCTGGCATACATTTCTCTCAGACGATGCACTAGTAGAAAATGATGAAATTAGTGACTAGGTGACTAAAAAAGTTAGTCACCACAATTATTTCAAGTGAATTACTACTAAATTTGATCAATTTTAAGTGACCGAACTAAAAGTGACTAATTTAGTCTAGGGTTAAAATATACGACTAGATGATTTATTGTACCAGCTAGAGCGCTCTGACAGGTCGAGAGCGAGCTGACCTACCTGCGACCTCCCAGCCGCCATGGCATCAGGAGGGGGACCCGAGGCTCCCCTTCCTCCTCCTCTAGAAGTCCTTGCATTCAAGAAACTGATAGCAGCCAGCAACAAGTGCCCTCTGACTGGATCTTAGCAAATGTTCGTGAAGAAGCTGGATAGCATCCCTTCGGTGGCCCTTCAAATCGAAGAAACTTGTCTATCTGCATTGAACTTGGCTGAAAGAGGGCTCATTGGACAGTTTACTAGCCTCTAGCCCTCTCCCAAAGCTGTGGAAGACTAGGTGCAGAGGAACTGGATTCCTTTAGTCTCGGAAGGCATCAAAAGCCACTTCGTAGGCAAAGGATACTTTGTTTTTGTTTTTGAGAATGTGAAAGATAGAGCCTCATCTTCAGGAATGGCCCATATTTTATGGGTCTTAAGGGACTATACTTAAATAAATGGACCCCTAACTTAGATCACGCTCAATATGTGCCTTCAACTGTTCTATTATGGGTAAGCCTCCCACATCTCCCACTGCATTGTTGGAACTAGAAGTCTCTCCAAACCATTGGCAATACCCTCAGAAAGTGTATTGATCAAGCAGTGAGAAAGGATCAATACTCATGTGCAGGTATATGTGTCGAGGTGGATTTGGAAGTTGGGCTACCTAAATCTATCAAACTAATGGTTGCTCACTGGACCCATTTCCAGGAGCTGGATTATGAGCAGCTTCCATTTAAATGCAGGCACTGTCACGGCTATGGCCATTTTGCAAGGCACACTAGTACATTTGGTCAAAATTCCAAGAATTAAGTTCCGACACTTTTGACGTATTGTCAGAAATTTCCCCAATTTTTATCAATTTTTCAAATCCTGCCAACAACCGTCACTCTAGCGATGTTTTTGGAGTATCGTAGGAACAATGACGTTTCGGAAAATCATCGAAATACTGACATTACATGACAAACCGTAGGAATACCGATGTTACAGGACAAACCATCAATATTGCAACGTTTTGGAGATTGTCGTTGGTCTTGCAATGTTTAAGGAAACCGTCGGTCTTGCGATGTTGAGGGCAAAACTGTCAGAATACTGACATTTAAAGGCCTATGATAAAGTTTATATTACAACTCTCAAGCTAACTAATTTGATTTGTACTTTTTGTTTGGGGTAGCATTTAATTTACTACAGATCGGAAAACACATGACATTCAATGATGTACTTAAGTAAAAAAATCAATTATAGACATTGTGACTATGCATTTCAAAAGCCTATAGAGAATGTAGGTTTTAATACCTAGAATGAATTTAAATTAATGCATCACTCAACAACTTTTTTTTTATCTTGAAATTTTGTTTTACCATAGATAGGGGTTGTTTGATCTCATAGTTCACCATTATATGGTGGGATACATTAAGGGTTGACATGAAATGTTGTAGGCTGAGCTCTTAGTGTTGAGGAATATTGTGGATGTTAAAAAGTGATGGGTTTTTTTTTTTTTAAATATCTTCAATATATATATATATATATATATATATATATATATATATATTTAAATTTCGTTTGAGAAATGTCGTATCAAATTTGCTAAGTTGTGACTGCACGGGTGCCTTTTGCACGTTCGTGCAATCTGTTTGCCATTTGCTCCCTTGTGCCTTCGTTCGGTTGGGCGCGCTGTGTCAGGGTGCCCAAACACGTTCGGGTTGGGTCGTTTTGTTTGAGAGCGCCTGCCAAGACGTGTTCTGGTTGGGTCGGGTCGTTTCATTTGAGGGCACCCGCCCAAACACGTTCAGGTTGGGTCGGGTCGTTTCGTTTGAGGATGCCCGCCCAAACATGTTCGGGTCGGGTCGAGTTGTTTCGTTTGAGAGCACCCGCCCAAACATGTTTCTGGTCAGGTTGCGTTGTTTCGTTTGAGGGCGCCTGCCCAAACGTGTTCAGGTCGGGTCAGATCGTTTCGTTTGAGGGCGCCCACCCAAACGCGTTCGGGTCGGGTCGTTTTGTTTGAGGGCAACCATATCAAATTTGCTAAGTTGTGACCACATGGGTGCCTTGTGCATGTTCATGTGACTTGTTTGTCGTTTGCTCCCATGTGCCTTCGTTCAGTCAGGCGCGCTGTGTGAGGGCGCCCGCCCAAACGCGTTTGGGTTGGGTCAGGTCGTTTCATTTGAGGGCGGCCATATCAAATTTGCTAAGTTGTGACCGCATGGGTGCCTTTTGCACATTCGTGCAGTATGTTTACTATTTTTTCCGTTGTGCCTTTGTTCAATCGTGCGCATCGTGTCGCGCCATGTGAGGCGTCTGCATAAACTCGTTTGGGTCGGGTCCTTTCGTTTGAGGGCGGGCGTATCAAATTTGCTAAGTTGTGACTGCACGGGTGCCTTGTGCATCTTTGTGCGGCCCATTTTCCATTCGCTCCCTTTTTCGGGTCGGGTCAAGTCTGGTTGAGTCGTTTCGGTTGAGGGCGCCTCCCCAAACACGTTTAGGCCGGGTTGTTTCGATTGAGGGCGCCCGTATCAAATTTGCTAAGTTGTGATCGCACAGGTGCCCTCTGCACGTTCGTGCGACCCATTTGTCGGTTGCTCCCTTATGCCTTCGTTCGATCAGGTGCGTCGGGTGAGGGTGCCCACCCAAACGCGTTCGGGTCGGGTCGAGTCGTTTTGTTTAAGGGCGGCCATATCAAATTTTCTAAGTTGTGACCGTACGGGTGTGTTTTCCACGTTCGTGCGGCCCGTTTGTCATTTTCTCCCTTGTGCCTTCATTCGGTCGTGCACGCCGTGTCGCGCCGTGTGAGGGCACCCGCCCAAACTTGTTCAGGTCAGGTCGTTTCTTTTGAGGGCGGCCGTATCAAATTTGCTAATTTGTGACCGCAGGGGTGCATTGTGCACGTTCCTGTAGCCCGTTTTTCGTTTGCTCCCTTGTGCCTTCATTCTGTCAGGCGCACTGTGTTGTTTCGTTTGAGGGCGCCTGCCCAAACCCGTTTGGGTCGGGTCGTTTTGGTTTAGGGCACCTACCCAAACGCGTTCGGGTCGGGTCGTTTTTGTTGAGGGCGCCCGCCTAAACGCATTTGGGTTGGGTCATCTCGGTTAAGGGTGCGCATATCAAATTTGCTAAGTTGTGACCGCATGGGTGCCCTGTGCACGTTTTTGCGGCCCGTTTTCCAGTTTCTCCCTTGTTCCTTCGTTCGGTTGTGCACGCCATGTCGCATCGTGTGAGGGTGCCAGCCCAAATGCGTTTGGGTCAGGTTGTTTCGTTTTAGGGCAGCCATATCAAATTTGCTAAGTTGTGACTGCATGGGTGCCTTGTGCATGTTTGTGCGGCCCGTTTGTCGTTTGCTCCCTTGTGCCTTTGTTCGGTCGGGCTCGCCGTGTCATTTCATTTGAGGGCGCCCGCCCAAACCTGTTCAGGTCGGGTCTTTTCGATTGAGGGCGCCCGCCCAAACGCGTTCGGGTCGGGTCGTAGCTGAAATACTTCTTGTTCATGGTCGGGTCGTTTAGGTAGTTGAAATACTTATTGTTCATGGTCATGTGGAAGGATGCCCACACCACCTAGCTCATCTTGAACCTGAGTGAAATTTGAAAGATATGTGATGATGGGCTCATCTTTTCTCATCTGCTTACTTCTTAGCTTCTCTTTGAGAGCAAGCTTCGTGAAATCAGTGGAAGCCTGAAGCAAATTGAAGATGGCTTTAAATTTAAACATCTCATACACTGTCTTCATCTCATTGAGATGAGGAATAATATGATCTCTGACCCCCTCTAGAATGATCCTTCTTGCCTTGGTGTCATTATTAGTATGCTGGGCCAACCGTTGGGGACCTTGAGGTGGCACTATTGCCTACTTGACATACTCTGCTACCCCATTATCTTCCAACACTACTGTGATTTGCTTCTTCCATGCACGTAAATTTGAGGCTCCTTCTAAACCGTGATTTGAACTTAGCCCTAGGACTGACATATTTATATCCAAGGAACTGCTCTTCTCTGATCTTCAAAATATCACCCTGAAAACAATCTTGTCCTCACGTTGTCCTAGCTGGACTGACCTTGCAAACACACAGACCCTTGCTCCTACTTTCTTGCACTCAGATAGTCCCTATTTCCTTGTGCACAGGTTTCCTAGTTCCTAGTGTAGAGGACTCCCTATTATTTAGGGCTTGACTCCTATTTCCTAGCGCAATTCTGCCATGAGGAAAGCTCTCTTCAATGCTGTGTATTGGCTCCTCCAAGCTACACACTCACAACAAAGATCTCTCACACAATTTTGTGCTCTCTCTCACAATCTCGTGAGTTGTGTCTTGTCACAGTCCTTTGTGCACAAAACAACTATGAAACTTTGTGCCTTTTTCCTCCTTTATTGATTCGATCCATGCTAAAATTGGCAAGTTACAAATTTAGAACATGTGTTTTGATTGAATAGTTAACAGAGTCTAAGGATTGAAGCTCCCAACTCGTCCTCTTCTAAATTTATAATTGCCTCTCGAACTTGTAGTCAAACAGAAGAAGGTCCATGTAACTGATCCTCCAACACTACGCATGAATTCACCATCTCCACGAACTCGTCCATGGGCAAAGGAAGACAAATCATGGTCTTTTTGGCTAAGGCACGCTCCAGAGAAGGCCCTCTCTCGCTACACTTTTCAACAATCCCATTCTCCATCTTGATTACATATGATGTCATTGGGTTCATGGTCTTCATATCACGCTTGACTAATTGTGGGTTTTTCTCCTAACAACTATCGATTAAGACAATTCATTGCATCCTAGGGTTGACAGGATCACAACTATGCCATCTCCATGAGATCAAGTTTAACGATCACTTTTTTTAGGGAGGTTCTGTTGTTTTTTTTGGGACTCAAGAGGTTCTCTTGTGCCTTTCTCTCATTGGTATGATTAGAGAGGCCTAGATTTATCTGTTCAAGAGTCGATTGTCTCTATACAAGAGACTTTGGATGGCCACTCTAGACTCAGTACCACTAAGAGAATTGCTTGTTTATTCCAGCCTATTTGGGTTCTTGGTGGTGTGAATCCTAGGTGGACTCCTTTTCCTTAGAGTTAGATGGCATAGATTCGCGAGACAATGAATTTTTCCCACATGGTTAGTAGGCACATCACCTCTGTGATTTTAAAGCTTGATTTGCCTAGTTCAAACTATGGTCTCCTCAAGTTGGCTTGAGTAAGCCAAATCTCCATTGCGAAATTCTTCTCATCAACCTCTATAAAGAAGAGAGGAATTACCATGCTCTATAAAGAAAGGAAGCCTTTCTTGGTTCCATCCCTTTGCCTGTTCCTAGTTTTCTGCGTTGTTACTTGTGCGTGGCTCAAAATTTCAACTAGTATCCCACAGTAGAAATTCAGTGAACACTAGCATAGCTAGGATCCCTTGCAACAAAGATGGTAAATGTGATGTAGTTATTTGTAATGCAATGGTGATGATTATGATTATGTCTAATACTAGCTGAGAAACATTAGGCATGGGATGAGTGGGGCATGTTAGGTGATGGGATAAAAGTGAGTCCAAGATATATATATATATATATATATATATATATATATATATATATATATATATATATATATATATATATATATATATATATATATATATATATATATATATTAAACTTGGCCTTTAATATGCTTAAGTCCCTTTTGATTATGCATCTGGTTCCCAATGTAATCTTGGGGTGATTCAAATGGTCATTAACACCTAGGGTCTAGGCCTTGGTTCCCCATGAGACCTTGCTTTGAAGGGGCATGTTAAAAGTAACCTATGAGAGTATATATGCTTTCATTGTCCTTGGGATTTGGAGATCATGATATCAATAGCAGAGTTATGTTGTTGGTTAGAGCTTGTTAGGTGTGCAAGGTTATGCTATTTGTTTGATCTTTCATACTAGAGAGTTAGGAAAATGCTGCTAGCATTAGTGAATTGTTTTTGAGAAATGATAATATAAATAATTTAATCTTAATAAATGTCCACAAATAACTAGAAAAGTAGGTCAATGAGATTAAGATATTTATATTTTATTGAATTTATTAAAATATTAATTATCAATATTTATATTTTATTTGTTTGAATTATATTATATAAAATTAAATTTTAAATATATTGTAATTTTATATTTAATTAATAATTAAAATAATAAATATTAATATTTTATTTATTAAAAAAAAAATTGTTTCAACATTTGTAAAAGTTTGATGGCATGCCACATAAGATTTTGTGAAAGTTTGATGGCATGTTTTGATTTCATTAAAACAAATAGAAACCCAAAGTGTTCGATTTCATCACCGAAGTGTTCGAAGTTGAGACGAAGAGGAGGTTGAAGACCCTGTTTGACCGCGAGGAAGACGAAGACGAGGTTGAAGCCCCTGTTCGACTGTCAGGAAGATGAAGACGAGGTTGAAGCCCCTGTTCGAAGCCACTGTTCGACTCTCAGGAAGACTAATACAAGGTTGAGGTACTCGCACATGGGTGCCCCTGTTTGATTTCATTAAAACAAATAAAATCCCGACTGTCAGGAAGATGAAGACGAGGTTGAGGTACTCGCACATGGGTGCCCCTGTTCGATTTCATTAAAAAAAATAAAAGCCCGAAGTGTAAGAAAACCTCTGTGCGAAGCCCTTGTTTGACTGTCAGGAAGACGAAGACAAGGTTGAGGTACTCGCACACGGGTGCCATCGCCTAGAGAAACTTCCAGATCAATTAGGAGCAAGACTCGTTGTTCTTACCCAAACTGGATGTGCTGGTTATTTGGTGCCAAATTTTTTGCTCTCGGGGCTGGGAAATTTTTCTATATAATTGGAGCTTTTATCAAGGAATCTTCTTATATTGTATTGCGGGAGCTATTGAAGGCCTTGTGGTATACTTTGGGTCAGGATATCCATTGGGTATATTCTCTTTTGCATTTTCTTTCCCTATCATCAATTTCAGTTGCTACTAGTGATTATTTATTCTGCCTCTTGTGCCCTCAAGTCTTATATCTATTTCTCTAAGATAGTTTTATGTACAGATCCTGAAACAAAATCTTGGCTGGAAGAAAATAAACATCCAGTAGTTGGATTTCCAACATTGGTACGATTCAGTTGGGAAACTTGCAACAGTTATACCAAAAAGGGTGCTACAGTGATCTGGTAAGTCACATGCCAAGATTTTTTAATGCATAAACTTAAGTTCGAAGTACAATGGAGGACAAAGGAGAATAGTTAGGACTCATTGAAATGCCACAGTTGGCTATGCTTAGTTTCACTTAAATATTTATAAGTTTTTCTATAAATTGATAATTTGATAAATCATGGATGCGAGTCCCTATTGTAGCTACTTAGATTACATTCTGTTTGTTAATATTTAAAATTTGACTTTCCTGTTTCTAGTGTTCAAGATCCAAGGCCGCTAAACATCCAAATCTTCAAGGCCAAAATTAGGCTTGACAATGTTATCAAATTAGGCTTGACAATGTACAGGACTTGCAATGAAGAGCTAATCTCTGTCAATGTCAAACATTTTCGGTCAAATGTTCTTTTGTCACCAATTTTTGCTTCGTAATTACCATACCGATAGTAAACTTCTTGCAACTGCTTCAAAACATTATTATAGCAATCGTTTCATTAATAGGATTCTATTAGTCCTTTGAATAAAGCCCTTGATGCAATCTCAAAGAGGTGTAGATATAGCTCAACAAACCCTTCAAATTTTCACAAATGGAAAGCTTTAGATGATGATGAACCTTAATTCCGTTGAAAAAACAATGCTTAAATGAGCCTTATATTGATGCTACCAGAAGTCTGAAATCAAGTCCCAAAGTGCCACTGTAGAGACCACATGTCCAAGGCTGCTAAACATCCAAATATTCAAGAAAAAAATTAGGCTTGACAATGTTATAAAATTAGGCTTGATAATGTTATAAAATTAGTCTTGACAATGTACAAGACTTGCAATGAAGAGCTACTGTCAATGTCAAACCTTTTCAGTCGAATTTTCTTCTGTCACCAATTTTTTCTTCAGAATTACCAAACCAATAGTAAAATTCTTGCAACTGCTTCAAAACATGACTATAGTAATCATTTCCTTAATAGGATTCTATTATTCCTTTGAACAAGCCCTTGATGCAATCTCAGAGAGGTGTAGATATAGCTCAACAAACCCTTCAAATTTTCACAAATGGAAATCTTCAGATGATGATGAACCTTAATTCTGTTGAAAAAAAAATGCTTAAATGAGCCTTAGATTGATGCTGCCAGAAGTCTGAAGTCAAGTCCCAAAGTGCCACTACAGAGACCATAGGTCCAAGGCTGCTAAATATCCATATCTTCAAGGCCAAAATTAGGCTTGACAGTGTTATAAAATTAGGCTTGACAATGTACAGGACTTGCAATGAAGAGATAAAATCTATCAATGTCAAACCTTTTCGTTCAAATGTTCTTCTGTCACCAATTTTTGCTTCAGAATTACCATACCAATAGTGAACTTCTTGCAACTACTTCAAAACATGATTATAGCAATCATTTCCTTAATAGGATTCTATCAGTCCTTTGAATAAGCCCTTGATGCAATCTCAAAGAGGTGTAGATATAGCTCAACAAACGCTTCAAATTTGCACAAATAGAAAGCTTCAGATGATGATGAACCTTAATTCTGTTGAAAAATCATTGCTTAAATGAGCCTTATATTGATGCTGCCAGAAGTCTGAAATGAAGTCCCAAAGTGCCACTACAGAGACCACAGATCCAAGGCTGCTAAAAATCCAAATCTTCAAGGCCAAAATTAGCCTTGACAATGTTATAAAATAAGGATTCACAATGTTATAAAATTAGGCTTGATAATGTACAGGACTTGCATTGAAGAGCTAAACTTTGTCAATGTAAAACCTTTTCGGTCAAATGTTCTTCTGTCACCAATTTTTTCTTCAGAATTACCATACCAATAGTAAACTTCTTGCAACTGCTTCAGAACATGATTATAGAAAAAATTTCCATAATAGGATTCTATTAGTCCTTTTAATAATTCCTTGATGCAATCTCAAAGAGGTGTAGATATAGCTCAACAAACCCTTCAAATTTGCACAAATGGAAAGCTTCAGATGATGATGAACCTTAATTCTGTTGAAAAAACAATGCTTAAATGAGCCTTCGATTGATGTTGCCAGAAGTCTGAAATCAAGTCCCAAAGTGCCACTGCAGAGACCACAGATCCAAGGCTGCTAAACATCCAAATCATCAAGGCCAAAATTAGGCTTGACAATGTTATAAAATTAGGCTTGACAATGTACAAGACTTGCAATGAAGAGCTAAACTTTGTCAATGTTAACCCTTTTCCCTCAAATGTTCTTCTGTCCCCAATTCTTGCTTCAGAATTACCATACCAATAGTAAACTTCTTGCAACTGCTTCAAAACATGATTATGGCAATCATTTCCTTAATTGGATTCTATTAGTACTTTGAATAAGCCCTTATTTCAATCTAAGAGAGGTGTAGATATAGCTCAACAAACCCTTCAAATTTTCACAAATGGAAAGCTTCAGATGATGATGAACCTTAATTCTGTTGAAAAAACAATCCTTAAGTGAGCCTTAGATTGATGCTGCCAGAAGTTTGAAATCAAGTCCCAAAGTGCCACTACAGAGACCACAGATCCAAGGCTGCTAAACATCCAAATCTTCAAGGCCAAAATTAGGCTTGACAATGTTATAAAATTAGTCTTGACAATCTTATAAAATTAGGCTTGACAATGTACAGGACTTGCAATGAAGAGCACAACTCTGTCAATGTCAAACCTTTTCGGTCAAATGTTCTTCTGTCACCAATTTTTGCTCCAGAATTACCATACCAATAGTAAACTTCTTGCAACTTCTTCAAAACATGATTATAGCAATCATTTCCTTAATAGGATTCTATTAGTCCTTTGAATAGGCCCTTGATGCAATCTTAGAGAGGTGTAGATATAGCTCAACAAACCCTTCAAATTTGCACAAATGGAAAGCTTCACATGATGATGAAAATTAATTCTGTTGAAAAAACAATGCTTAAATGAGCCTTAGATTGATGTTTCCAGAAGTCTGAAATGACGTCCCAAAGTGCCACTACAGAGACCACAGATCCAAGTTTGCTAAACATCCAAATCTTCAAGGCCAAAATTAGGCTTGACAATGAACTCTGTCAATGTCAACCCTTTTCTGTCAAATTTTTTTCTGTCACCAATTTTTGCTTCAGAATTACCATACCAATAGTAAACTTCTTGCAACTGTTTCAAAACATGATTATAGCAATCATTTCCTTAATAGGATTTTATTAGTCCTTTGAATAAGCCCTTGATGCAATCTTAGAGAGGTGTAGATATAGCTCAACAAACCCGTCAAATTTGCACAAATGGAAAGCTTCAGATGATGATGAACCTTAATTATGTTGAAAAAACAATGCCTAAATGAGCCTTAGATTGATGTTGCCAGAAGTCTGAAATCAAGTCCCAAAGTGCCATTGCAGAGACAAGAAATCCAAGACTACTAAACATCCAAATCTTGAAGACCAAAATTAGGCTTGAAAATTTTATAAAATTAGGCTTGACAATGTACAAGATTTGTAATGAAGAGCTAAACTCTGTCAATGTCAAACATTTTCAGTCAAATGTTCTTTTGTCACCAATTTTTGCTTCAGAATTACCATACCAATAGTAAACTTCTTGCAACTGCTTCAAAACATGATTATGGCAATCATTTCCTTAATTGGATTCTATTAGTACTTTGAATAAGCCCTTATTTCAATCTCAGAGAGGTGTAGATATAGCTCAACAAACCCTTCAAATTTTCACAAATGGAAAGCTTCAGATGATGATAAACCTTAATTCTGTTGAAAAAACAATCCTTAAATGAGCCTTAGATTGATGCTGCCAAAATTTTGAAATCAAGTCCCAAAGTCCCACTGTAGAGACCACAGATCCAAGGCTGCTAAACATCCAAATATTCAAGGCCAAAATTAGGCTTGACAATGTTATAAAATTAGTCTTGACAATCTTACAAAATTAGGCTTGACAATGTACAGGACTTGCAATGAAGAGCTCAACTCTGTCAATGTCAAACCTTTTCAGTCAAATGTTCTTCTGTCACCAACTTTTGCTCCAGAATTACCATACCAATAGTAAACTTCTTGCAACTTCTTCAAAACATGATTATAGAAATAATTTCTTTAATAGCATTCTATTAGTCCTTTGAATAAGCCCTTGATGCAATCTCAGAGAGGTGTAGATATAGCTCAACAAACCCTTCAAATTTTCACAAATGGAAAGCTTCAGATGATGATTAAACTTAATTCTGTTGAAAAAACAATGCTTAAATGAGCCTTAGATTGATGTTTCCAGAAGTCTGAAATTAAGTCCCAAAGTGCCACTATAGAGACCACAGATCCAAGTTTTCTAAACATCCAAATCTTCAAGGCCAAAATTAGGCTTGAAAATGTTATAAAACAGTGGTTTAGATTGGCCGTAGATCTCGTCTGAAATACTCCATAGAAGTCTTCTAGTCAATACAAAGAGATCCACAAGATTGACCAAAATTTGTCCCCTAAATGTGCCACAGAAAACTACCTTCGAGTACCAAAAGGTCAACCTAACTTCTTGTAGTGATTTCTGACACAAGGGAGATCTGGTCTTTAGATAATTGCTTCCTTAATGATGCTATTAAAGGTCTTTAAAGTGAAAAATTGATTCTCCTCGAAACTGTACAAGGATCGATAAGCTTCAGGCTATGACTTTATATATGAATGATGATACTGTTGAAGGAACATGATTGTGAACACAATCAATATGGTCCAAAGTGATCAAGAGTATTGATGTTTTGGATGGAGGATATTGCAGCTACTCCACTTCAACATTATTCTCGACAACATATATAGGAGAATCTTACTGTTCTGAGTATAACGAAAAACTCAACAAATATATACAGTGGGAATATACCATATGAATAGAGCAGAGAAGCCATATCTGAACTGTTGGATGCACTTCTATATATTCATGTACTGTACCATCATCCCTTTTATACATATCTGTATAGGCAGTCACATCTTTGGGACATGTATGTTGCCCTAAGGAACTAGGTTTTTATCATCAGTCATCCGAGTACAATCATTCCATTTTTGTTTCCCTCTTTTGAATTCATTTTAGATTACTGTTAAAAGTTGTGTTTCATTGGGATACATTCATGCTTTTTGGAATGCTGCTCTTACATCCCCTGCTTTTTTTTCTCCTAAATCGATAGACGTCATTATACTTTTAATTTTTTGATGTGGGGCATGCATGCAAATGCAAACGAAAAAGAAACTAGAGACCCAGAGAACTGATAATGGGGCAAAAAATCGTTCCAAATAATTTAACTAGTTCTTCCAAATGCATTGCATGGTAGAAAACTACTCCAGTCAATATATTGGCATTGCTAAAAGGTTAAACCGGGCTCTCTTAGAGAGAGCGAGGAACATGATGGTTTATACAAGTATCAACCAGGAAATTTTGGCAGAGCCAATTGCCACATCCAACTATCTATTGAATATGTTCTCCTCTTCCATTTTAGGGGGCATAAATGTGAAAAAGGTATGGAGTGGGAGCCTGCTGGACTACCAAGGGTGTTTGCATGTGAGGCATACATGTACATTCCAAAGAAGAATAGAAATAAATTGGATCCAAAGTCTATCAAGTGTGTCTTTCTTTGTTATATACTGGGACTAAAAGGCTGTAGGCTATGGATTCCCTCTGAACACAAGATTGTGTATTGTGTGATGTAATCTTCAACAAAGGAAATTCTGAAAAGTCTTGAGATGGTATGCAAGAAAGTGCAGCAGAAAAGGTAAGCTATGAGGGACATCCTGAGATCAGAAGATCTCTACAAGGGTTGGAGGAAGAAAATTAGCTAGAGACTGTTCCGCACCAGGAGGAACTTTTGCGTGAATTGGTAGCACCAGATAGTTCAGTACATTGTGATGAAAATCGGCCTAAGAATGATCAATCAGATCAAGATCTAAGGGGGGGTCTCTGACAAAGGAGGCCAGAAAGGTATTGGTTTTTGTTACTTTCATCTAGCTTTAGGACATAAATGGGCATTTAAAAAAAAACTATGACTGATGTGAGTGTTGAGAGATACAAATTCAATCGATAGGTAAAGGATACTCCCAAGTTGAAGGAGTAGATTACCAGGAAACTTTCACTGCAGTGGCTAAGATAGCCTCGATTAGGATGCTAGTAGCATGGATAGCAGCCTGGGATTTGAGATAGAACAAATGGATGTATAAATAATATCTTTCATGGAAATCTCAAAGGAGAAATCTATATGGAGCAATCGACATGTTCTTTTAAATCCCTTTTGTATGAATCCAATACCTGCGACATTATTTTTTAGGTTTTTCTATCCCCATTGTGATCTCTTTAAGAAGTTCAAGGGATGTGATTGAAATTTTGTCTCTCGAATATTGAGATCTAAAGAAAAACTTGTGTTAAAAGTGATGTAGTCATGTGGAATGAATACATTACATTAAGATTTGAATTAGCATTTGATATCACAGAGGTTAATTATTAAATTCGTAGATCCAGAGGTCTAGTGGTCTACAGAGAACTACAAAAAAATATTCACGTGATGGGAAAGGGTGCAGATTCAGCTTCTCTGCCTCAAGATTGTCCATTACGAGACAAGATGATGAGGTCCCCTGTTCCTGTTCCTACCTCGGTGCTTAATAATAATATTCCCAAATATGGTTTTAATTTCGATACCAAGAAGAAGCATTGCTCGGTTCCTAAAGCATCCCCGCTCTCTGGGCTTCAACACCTGCTGAAAAACTTCAGAAAGACAGATCAGCAGGAGGAGCCCAAGAGCGTTGGACTAAGCATTGTTATTGAGAACTCATGGACTACTTATAATAGCTTTTGCAAAGATTATTTGAAATCAGTTTCAGGATATAGCACAAAGGATCGCCCTGCTAAAATCACACCTGCTTGCAAAAGCAAACTGAAAATAGTTAACAAATCAATGGTGGCTGCACAGTGTAAATATCGGTCACCCAATGGCACCTCCAAGAACTGGAGTTCTGTACTTTTATCTCCAACCTCAGTTGTTGCCAGTTCACCATTGCCTCCTATAGATTTTCTTGATGCATGCTATCTCTGTAAACGATCTCTAGGTCCTGGACTAGACATCTACATGTACAGGACTAGACATCTATCTCTGTAAACGATCTCTATTGTCACAAAGAGAACTACGTGAATTATTCAATGCAACCACATGTCAATGACTAGAGGATCATTAACATGGCAGAAGCCAACCACCAAAGGAATCAACAAATGACCACTTATAGGACATGAAGAAAGATTGGAGCTTCCTGCACTGATTCCTTCTTGGCAACTGAATTAAGATTGCCAAATTATTCAACTAATGCTTTTTGGTTTGATGTTTCATCAATCTCCTCTTGGCTGCTCACAAAGTCTGCACCATGAAATGGTTTAATTTTTCTTGCACTAGTATTGACAAAGACCCTGTAGCAGGTAGTATTGACAGTTTGTTGGAAAAAATCATTTCTATCTCGAGGGATTCCCATGGACTCAAAATATGGACTATTAAAACATCCCTTTCAATTGCAGAATATGCAATGGCTTAGGCCATTTTATGGCAACTTGCCCCAAATGAATCCCTAAACTTGAAGTACAAAATATGTTCCTCCAATTGTTGAAAGAAATGTTCATATTTGTGGTAATCTAAAGGATTTGCCAATGTCATTTTAAGACACAATAACTAATTGACAAAAAACTCAACAGTATTTTTCTCTATATTGCTCAATCTTTAGTTTAGAAAAACACAATTTTCCATATAGCATGTCACACTTTGTTGGCCAATTAGCTCTATACTTCCTTGACAACTCAACAGAAGACAGTTTCTTTTGTCAAATATGATAGGGGTCCCCCTAACAGGTTAAGAACATTATTTCGTTTTAAAGGAACCTAGATTACCAATTGATGGCAGGTTTGCTTTGGAGTCAAATAAAAATATAGTCTAGTGGTGTGTTTTTACAAAATGATAATGTCTTTCATTATAGAAAACAAAACTCTACCTGCAATTATAGTACAATGAAGGGAATCATAGCTGTTGCCATGGTTAGCTTGAATTTAAGCTAAAATCCATTAAATCATGTCACGAGACTGAAAGACAACCATACAGCCTGGAAATGTACACTAAATATCCTTTATATCATGCATTCTTAGAAGTACCACATAAAGTCATTTTACATTTGACGTTATTTCATTGTAATATTCAACCTCATCTATACATGGTAGATGGCCAAAACAACTTCTAGGTCATGGCCATAGCCAGCACACCAGATTTAGCATGGGAAACCCCCTTGCTTTAAATAATATACCTTGACAAATTTGATGTTTTTTAAGGCATTTTCCACTTTATTTTATCGATAAAAATTGCCACTTAACATAAAAATTAATAATAAAATTACTTTGCAATAATCACTAACTCAACAGTACTTACCAGTAGAATGCTGTGCAAAACATCAGCAAAACAACTTCATCTCAAGTTACCAGTCTTTGGAAATTGATCCTTTTCCATATGATATTCATCCAAAATTCATTATAAAAGCTTTCTATTTTCAATATCAGATCATCAGTAGGAATGTCCTCATACAGAAAAACATAAAGGTTTGGTTGCAGCCATGCATGTCACTAGACAATATAGTATTATGTTTGAAACTAGGAGGCTCATCTTACATGAGCATTGCATTATGTTTCTTTTGGGCTGCTGCTTATCATTGAAAGAATCCGAATTTGGTAAAACTGAAATAAAGGATTCGAATACATGGCTTGAGACTAATCGAAATGCTGGAAAATAAAGATGTTCAATGTGATAGACCGATTGCAGAGTGTTCCGCTACTTTGGACTAATACTCATAACTTTTGTTTAATGTGATTTGTTCTTCCCCATTATTCTCTTAGGTATTACTAGTTTCATATTCAATTGGATTCATCTCAATCGTAGCAAGGAATGACTATTATCCCCCCACCTAGGTTCAATTCAGGCAAATGACATGTTAAACTCATATCTATAATGAAATAATGAATTTGAGTTGTTATTGAATGGCCTTGGGTATATAATGGATTTGTGCACAAAACAACTATAAAAAGGACTATGCACAAAGGACTGTGACAATATCGTGAGCTGTGTCTTGTCTCAGTCACTTATAAAAAGGTAACTCAAGGAACTTTTCTCACGTTTGGTAGGGGCATTCTATCATTCACCTTTTGGTGTTATAATAGGTTATATAGAGCTGTATTGGAGTGAAAGGATTTGAATTCTGGGGGCATAGAGACTTGTAAGTGATGCCCAGCAAGGAGAAATAAATTCAATATAAATGCCAGCCACGAAGACTGTATAGGGCATTTAGATACAGTCTTCGTGGCTGCCATTTGCTGATACATCTCCTCATGGCAGCACTAGATTTGATTTCATTCTGCAATTTCACTCTAAATCAGCATCATATACATGCAGGATCTGATCAAAATCACCTTTTGTTCTTAGAACAAAAAACGGTGTCATTTTAAGCACTCAAGATAGTTCTCCTTTGTCTGTAAATATGCATGCTAAGTTCAGTGCTAAACCAGGCAAAGGATAGCACCCCACAGCTGCACCCTACTATAACGATACATGTAGGAAATCAGGACCCCAAAATAGTACCTCAGGAGTGTGCCCTCATGTGTTGGTGAGAATGCACAAAAGTTATTTTCAGAGTTGTCCCTCATCTCTCTTTGCATGTTGGGTTAAAACACAACATGAGCACACTGTGTCTTCAATAGAAGTGCTCCTTATGTATGCAAATATGTCCAATAGAATAACATAAACTCAGCACCCTCATCTGCTAGTTTAAATAATGTATTTAGGCTTCATATGCAGTGTATAGCATACTCAAACCAATCCTCCAAACAGGGGATCCTTGCTACTGAGAATACGCTACAGGACCAAAAATCAACTTCTAATGAGGACAACATCCTCATTCTATGAATAGGTGCCCTGCATGTTAGCAGTATGCCATAGAAATCGCATTTAATCTCATCCAAATGAAACTCCAAAAGGCTATAGTCTGGAAATAAGATACATGGACAACCTAGAACTGATAGCATCTCCCTTCAGCTACAAGATGAGAACAGCCATAACACTTCATTTGTCGACTATCAATCTGATTAGTCTGGCATGATTTCTATACATATTCCCTTCCATAGCAATGATCTTCCAGGCATACTAGTGACAGACAGTTGAGTTAAACTGTAGTACAAGGATCCATTCCAGATTCACCAATTGCATAAGATCTTAATCTCAGATCCTTGCAAACATCAATAGGAAATGCTTTTAGCTTTGTTGAAAGCTTTAGTCTGAAACAAAAATGATGATATTTGTACATGCTTCAAATCAAATTCTGCTCTGTTTTATGAGACTCGAGAGTCCTCCTTGGAGTCAGAGCTGATGTTCTAAGACAAACAGCTAGGAGGCTTAAGGGCAGTTTAGGACAAATTTGGCACAAATCTCTTGCAAGTGTCAGGCCTCTATTTCAAAGATAAGGAAGAACGTTTTGTGTAAATTCGATGATTTTGAGTTTGGTTCAGTAATAAAAAGGTTCAGTTTGATTCGATCCTTAAGCAGCAAGGGCATGATTTATTGGTCATCTCATCAAGACAAATGAGGATCATAGTTCTTTTGAGAGGTCGGTATTTCTGTCAATGATTTATATTTATTAGATCTCATCATCTCTGACTCTCTACGAATCCAGAAGCATCACTTCAGGCAGTGTTTCATTACTTCAGAAGCAAGCTACATGCCTCACTATATTTGGCACCATTGTGCTTCGCTATACCTCTGTCTACAATATCTTCAACATATTCATTCTTTGGTCTATGGCTCTTCAAAGAGGATCGTTATAATGGTTTCATATCAGTTCTTTATGCACCTTCGGACGAAGTCTGTTCAAACCCAGAAGCGAATCTTTAAGGCATGTATTATTTGAAAGTATGGCTTATCTAAGTCATGTATGTATCCTCCAGACCTGCTCTCTAAATGGCAATACTCTGTATTATGATCTTCATCACATTACATATATTGACCGACCTATATTAGCCATGTCACTGTGGATAAGGAAATGCTTTTAGCTTTGTTGAAAGCTTTAGTCTGAAACAAAAATGACGATCTTTGTACGTGCTTCAAATCAAATTCTGCTAATGCAAGACAACATACATTAATTTCAATCTAAATGCCCTGTACAGTCTTCGTGGTTGCCAATGCTGCCAAGGTATTGATCTACATTGATGTATGGTTTAGTTATGCTGTTCAATTTTTTGTTCATGTCATTGTAGATTTTTCTCTTTGATTCTTTTATAAGGTCTTAATAATGAATTTATTCATCTGGGAACAAGGAAAATTGATTAGGTTCTCCCTTTTTCTTTATTAGTAGTTTTATTTCTGCACTTGTTCTTCTTCCTTTGATGAACTAAGTTGCAGATTTTTTAAATCAATAGGACACTTTAGTTATGAAATACCATTAAATGCACACACTTTTTATGGTTTATTTCAATTCAATTGAAGTTATTGTTTGTGTTTTTCTCCATTTATTTCATTTATGTATTTTTATTCACAAACTTATGTTTATAATTTTCTTTTTATGATTTTTCCATGCAGGCAGCGACACAATTTCTTTTAAGGATGAGCAATACAGATGATTTCAAACGAATTATCAGTTTCGTTTTTTCAATATCTCATAATAAAAAATTTTCAAGACCTAAGACTTTTCATTATATTAATAAATGAAAAGTGATTTTTTGATAATCAATGTTGGAACATATGTAAAACTTTTATTTTCTTTAATTAAATTATCTCTTTTTATATATTCATAGTTTTGGTTGTTGTATAATATACTTAAAATTTTAACATATGTAGATATTGTTATTACTTTGTAATTATTCATTTAATGTAAAAGATATCCATTTAATATATTTTTTCATAACTAGAAAGATATGTGATAGATTTGAAAAACAAAAAATTTTGAAATATCATGCCATCTTCAAATTTTCACTCAAACAAAATTCTGTGACGCTTGGAATTGAAATGACACTGCTTATATTATGTAAATTTATTATGTCCATCAACTTGGAATCATGTGAATGTTTCAATGGAGAGACTCTTCCATTACTTGTAATTGATACTTGCCATAATGTAGCGAAGCACAAAAAAATCTACCATAGTCTTATTGTACACAATGAATTAAAATTTTTGGATGTAATTATGAGATACTTCAATTGTGTTAATACATTTGATATTAATTAAATATATTTATGGTAATTGGATTTAAGCATAAGAAAATGGTCAAAATGTTATTTTTGGTAATAAAATCAAACTCTTCCTAGCATACTCACCACATGCAATATATAACCTTTCTAAATAAAGGAGGCTATTTTTTTTTTGCACCATTTCATATTTTATGGTGCTTTGCACCATATACAATTTTATTATAATAATAATAATAATTTATTTTTTTTGCACCATTTTTTATTTTATGGTGTTATTATTATAATAATTTTGATATTTTTATGATAAATTTTTAATTTTTGTAAAATTGGTTTTGGTGCTTTGCATCACAAAATCTTGATCCACGTCAGATTGGTTTTTGGTGGTTTGCACCATACAGCATGGAATGCCACATATGCATTTAACACCAAATTTAATATTTTTTATTAACTCCACTTTTGCACCAGACAACATAGCACCACTTGCGTATCCCCACATTATCACCACTTTTGCACCACTATTTGAAAAATAAAGATTTCTCAAATCCTTTACAAATTGTGGTGCTAATGTGTGGCTAAAAGACCCTTCTTCTTGTTCTAAGTGCATGTACACCAACAGTGTTGTTTTAACTGTCATTTTGTCTCTCTATTTTCCAGCATGAGGGTGTTGAATCAAAATCATGGCCGCTCATCTTCTCTATTTGAAGGGTGTTGAATATAAATGGCGCCCCTCTTTTTCATTTGAAGGGTGTTGAATCGAAATGGCACTGGTCTCTATCACGCAGATCAACCACTGCCTTTAATAGTCCGTCGATCGCTTTTTATCATATGCTTCTTCGCTGATATAGTTTGATAGGTGATGCACAGAGCAGAAGAGAAATAACACACGTCGTGAAATCTTTACTTTTCCATTGAAGCGGATGAGTAGTAGCCATAACGACTTGCAAAAGCATATAGCCTCTCTGGTTGAGAAGCATATAGCTTCTCTAGTGTATATTATTTTATTTGTATCGATAAACTTGATATAAGTGAAATATATCAGGGTGAAAAAATAATATATTCACATAAATTTTATTGAATTTTTTTATATATATTATTTATAACAAATCATTCTTTGAACATTTCAAAACATATATAATATATAATCATTGAATTGTTGTAAGTTATCAATTTATCTTAAAATATTTAATATAATTTTTGCTTTAAATTTTTTTGAAAATGCTTGAATGACTTGCTTTAGTGTATAATTACTCTTTACTTTTATATATATCATGAATATTCATAAAGTAATTTTAATGAAAATTCTCATATATGTATTTGGTTTTTCAAATACAATTAGCTTCACATGATCTAAATTGTGGTTAAATAATTGGTTTCATATACAGAGCAAATAAATATATTTATTTATTTAATATTAAATTTAATATAGTTAATAAAAAGAAAATAAAACTATAATTATATTTGACACTATATTTTGGTAAATGAATTATAGACATTTAAGAAATATATTATATTGGTATAATTCTAAGAATAACAATAATTTTATGTTATGCTCAATGGAATGGTATTTATTCTAGTTCTATAAGAGGTGGAGTTGGGGACACCATTTGTTTTACAAAACATGGAGTTGCACGAGGGTGATTCTAAGTTCCACTAGGCTAGACATGTGATACAAACTATTGATCATGTGTTAAAGAATTTGAGTTGATATCGTTTATGTTGTAGCCTTTAGGTTATATGTAGAGTTAATTCAATATAGTTGACACCTTAGTTATATTAGCAATAGTGAAAATGATATCACGTGGGAGATGGAAATAAGTTAGAGAGAAATGATGACTTAGAGTCAATTGAGAATCCTGCTGGACAATTAGGTGTTTGATTGTATCTTACCTTAAGTTGATTAAGTGTGATCATTACTGATTGTGATTCTGTTAGTAAATATTATTGAATAAGGCATGTACTTAAATACTATTCTGCTGCTTGGATATAAACATTTACAAACAATGCATTAGTGGAACTATTATTTATCACTATTATGTACATTTTTCATATACGCTAATACATTTATTTACCTATTAATAATTGTATCACATTAATAATTATGAAGAACGATTTAATGTTTAAGAAAAATATTTCTCATACATATTGGGTAAAAAAAAGATGAATATGGACACTTAAAAGTCAAGAAAAATTAAGATAAAAACTTCCATTATCAACCCATTTCTTGGTCATCTTTTCCCAACCACATTTATTAATGTGGTTGTGTATTGAAATTATTTTGTAAATTTTTTTATTAATGTACATGAAATCAAATGCTTATGGAGTAAACTCTATGTAATGCTTCATAACTCAACATTTTCCCTAAATGTGCGATGATATTCAACTGATTTCATTTGATTAACATAATGTATCAACGCTCTCCCTAAATGTGCAATGATATTCAACTGATTTCATTTAATTAACATAATGTATCAAGGAATTTCATTTGATTAACATAATGTATCAACGCTCTCCCTAAATGTGCAATGATATTCAACTGATTTCATTTAATTAACATAATGTATCAAGGAATTTCATTTAATTAACATAATGTAAAGTTTCTTTATCAATAAAAAATCAAAATCTTATTTTACGTAATTTATACGCTTCAATGTCCAAAATGTTCCAATATTTAAATTTTAGATTTTATTTGTAATAATTTAATTTTTATTAATTATTAATGATTCTAGTTCTATAAGAGGTGGAGTTGGGGACATCATTTTTTACAAAACATGGAGTTGCGAGAGGGTGATCCTAACTTCCACTAGGCTAGACATAGATACAAACTATTGATCATGTTAAAGAATTTGAGTTGATATCTTTATGTTGTAGCTTTTAGGTTAGTATGTAGACTTAATTCAATATAGCTGACAACTTAGATATTAGCAGTGAAAATGATATCGCTGGAGATCGAAATAAGTTAGAGAGAAATGATGACTTAGAGTCAATTGAGAATCCTGCTTGACAATTAGGTGTTTGACTGTATCTTACTTTAAGTTGATTAAGTGTGATCATTACTGATTGTGATTTTGTTAGTAAATATTATTGAATAAGGCATGTACTTAAAGACTATTCTGCTGCTTGGTTATAAACATTTACAAACAATGCAATAAAGGGAACTATTATTTTATCACTATTATGTACATTTTGCATATACACTAATACATTTACTTACTCTTATTAATCATTGTATCACATTAATAATTATGCATTTGTTTAATGTTTAAGAAAAATATTTGTCATACATATTGGGTAAAAAAAAGATGAATATGGACACTTAAAGGTCAAGAAAAATTAAGATAAAAACTTCCATTATTAACCCATTTCTTGGTCATCTTTTCCCAACCACATTTATTAATGTGGTTGTGTATTGAAATTATTTTGTAAAAAAAATTATTAATGTACATGAAAGCGAATGCTTATGGAGTAAACTCTATGTAATGCTTCATAACTCAACATTTTCCCTAAATGTGCGATGATATTCAACGGATTTCATTTTATTAACATAATGTATCAATGCTCTCCCTATATGTGCAATGATTTTCAACTGATTTCATTTAATTAACATAATGTATCAAGGAATTTCATTTGATTAACATAATGTATCAACGCTCTCCCTAAATGTGCAATGATATTCAACGGATTTCATTTAATTAACATAATGTATCAAGAAATTTCATTTGATTAACATAATGTAAAGTTATCGAATAATACAAAATCAAAATCTTATTTTACAGACTTCTATGACAACAGTTCAATGTTTCAAATGTTCCAATATTTAAATTTTAGATTTTATTTATAATAATTTAATTTTTATTAATTATTAATTTTCATAAAAATATTATTATTAGGGTTATTTAAAATTCATTTAAAATGGTTAGAATATTTGTGGAGTTATAATTTTATTAATAATATTATTAGAAATATTTTTTGAGTTTGAATGTATTGTAATTTAACTTATTAGAAAATGACTTTTATCTTTCATTTTTCTGTGTAATATTTGAAATTTTAATTTTAATAATAAACTAAATTCTATATAAAAATCCTAAATTCCATAGATTTAAATATTATTTACTAAAAAATCTATATTTTTTTAAGCAAAATAAATAAATATATATTTGACTTGTGTAACGAGTAATATGATTTACCTTCTCCCCTCTATACAATTAAAATAAAATTATCTATATTTATTATAAAATAGCATACCTCTCTATTGAAAATTAAAATGGTTCAATTTTTTTTTTAAACTATAAATAACATAGTTTTAAGTTTCTAATAAATAATGATATATTTAGTGCTTATCAAACTTTAGTTTTAAGTTTTAAATAAATAGAGATATATTTAATATCTGGGGACAAGTATAATATTTAGTTTTAAATAAATAATGTGAACCAAGTATTATGATTTGTTTTCTCTTTTATTAAATTTATATAAATTAAATATTTTGAATTTAAATTTTAAAATTTTGAAAATATATTTAAAAAATAAAATAAAATATATAAATCAATTAAACTTATCATGAATACAAAACTTTATATTTATTAAAAATAAGTATAGGTCATTTTAAATATTTTCTAATTATTTAAGTTACAATAAATATGTTAGATCTAAGACTTTTGTGATCTATAATGTAGATAAAAGTACTTTTGGATTAATCACATCATTAGGATTAGGTCAATTAATTAATCCAAAAGTACTTTTATTTACAATAAATAGTTAGGTGATTCTTAAAAGTAAAGGTTGATGTTGATTGTATCCATATTCATTAAAAAAAAAAAAAATTGTTAATAAAATGAATATATTTAATTTATATTTTAATTTATTATTTTTACACTAAGCGGTGTATTTATTTCAATTTTTGGGTTAAATTAAGTGAATGGGCAACAATAAATTTGAGGGGAATATTCTTAACCTGAAATCATGAGTGTTGTATCAAGGAAAGAATGCTATTTCGAGCAAATAAATGTTCAATAAATTCAAACAACATTGGTTAGATTCGATTTGAAAGAAGAAAAAGAAGACATTGCCCAAGTAATGATCGTGGTAAACATAGCCCAAGTAATGTTTACAGAGTTTACTCCATAAGCATTTGATTTCATGTACATTAACAATTTTTTTACAAAAAAAATTTAATACACAACCACATTAATAAATGTGGTTGGGAAAAGATGACCGTAGCCAAGAATAATGGAAGCTTTATCTTAATTTTCTTACTTAAGTGTCCATATTCATCTTTTTTTACCCAATATGTATGACAAATATTTTTCTTAAACACTCAGTCCATTCTTCTGCATAATTATTAATGTGATACAATGATTAATAGGTAAGTAAATGTATTAGTGTATATGCAAAATGTACATAATAGTGATAAATAATAGTTCCACTAATGCATTGTTTGTAAATGTTTATAAACCAACACATAATAGTCTTTGAGTACATGCCTTATTCAATGATATTTACTAACAAAATCACATTAATTTGTCAATCAGTAATCATCACACTTAATCAACTTAAGGTAAGATACAATCAAACACCTAAATCTCAAGGATTCTCAATTGACTCTAAGTCATCATTTCTCTCTAACTTATTTCCATCTCCCGCGTGATATCATTTTCACTATTGCTAATATATCTAAGTTGTCAACTAAATCGAATTAAGTCTACATATAACCTAAAAGCTACAACATAAACGATATCAACTCAAATTCTTTAACACATGATCAATAGTTTGTATCTCATGTCTAGCCCAGTGGAAGTTAGCATCACCCTCTCGCAACTCCATGTTTTGTAAAACAAATGATGTCCCCAACTCCACCTCTTATAGAACTAGAATCATTAATAATTAATAAAAATTAAATTATTATATATAAAATCTAAAATTTAAATATTGGAACATTTGAAACATTGAACTGTTGTCATAGAAGTGTGTAAAATAAGATTTTGATTTTGTATTATTCGAGAACTTTACATTATGTTAATCAAATGAAATTCCTTGATACATTATGTTAATTAAATGAAATCGGTTGAATATCATTGCACATTTAGGGAGAGCGTTGATACATTATGTTAATCAAATGAAATCCGTTGAATATCATCGCACATTTAGGGAAAATGTTGAGTTATGAAGCATTACATAGAGTTTACTCCATAAGCATTTGATTTCATGTACATTAATAATTTTTTTTACAAAATAATTTCAATACATAGCCACATTAATAAATGTGGTTGGGAAAAGATGACAAAGAAATGGGTTAATAATGGAAGTTTTTATCTTAATTTTTCTTTATCTTTAAGTGTCCATATTCATCTTTTTTTTACCCAATATGTATGAGAAATATTTTTCTTAAACATTAAACTGTTCTTCATAATTATTAATTTGATACAATGATTAATAGGTAAAAAAATGTATTAGTGTATATGAAAAATGTACATAATAGTGATAAATAATAGTTCCACTAATGCATTGTTTGTAAATGTTTATAACCAAGCAACAGAATAGTCTTTAAGTACATGCCTTATTCAATAATATTTACTAACAAAAGCACATTAATTTGTCAATCAGTAATCATCACACTTAATCAACTTAAGGTAAGATACAATCAAACACCTAATTGTCAAGTAGGACTCTCAATTGACTCTAAGTCATCATTTCTCTCTAACTTATTTCCATCTCCCACATGATATCATTTTCACTATTGCTAATATATCTAAGATGTCAACTATATTGAATTAAGTCTACATATAACCTAAAGGCTACAACATAAACGATATCAACTCAAATTCTTTAACACATGATCAATAGTTTGTATCACATGTCTAGCCTAGTAGAACTTAGCATCACCCTCGTGCAACTCCATGTTTTATAAAACAAATGATGTCCCCAACTCCACCTCTTATAGAACTAGAATCAATACCATTCCATTGAGCATAACATAAAATTATTGTTATTCTTAGAATTATACCAATATAATATATTTCTTAAATGTCTATGATTCATTTACTAAAATATAGTGTCAAATATAATTATAGTTTTATTTTCATTTTATTAACTATAGTAAATTTAATATTAAATAAATATATTTATTTATTTGCTCTGTATATGAAACTAATTATTTAACCACAATTTAGATCATGTGAAGCTAATTGTATTTAAAAAACCAAATACATATATGAGAATTTTCATTAAAATTACTTTATGAATATTCATGATATATATAAAAGTAAAGAGTAATTATACACTAGAGCAAGTCATTTAAGCATTTTCAAAAAAATTTAAAGCAAAAATTATATTAAATATTTTAAAATAAATGGATAACTTACAACAATTCAATGATTATATATTATATATGTTTTGAAATGTTCAAAGAATTATTTGTTATAAATAATATATATAAAAAAATTCAATAAAATTTATGTGAATATATTATTTTTTCACCCTGATATATTTCACTTATATCAAGTTTATCGATACAAATAAAATAATATACACTAAAGAGGCTATATGCTTCTCAACGAGAGAGGCTATATGCTTTTTCAAGTCGTTATAGCTACTACTCATCCGCTTCAAAGGAATATTAAAGATTTCGCACGTGTGTTATTTCTCTTTTGCTCTGTGCGTCACCTATCAAACTATACCAATGAAGAAGCATATGATAAAAAGTGATCGATGGACTCTTAAAGGCAATGGTTGATCTGCGTGATAGAGACCAGTGCCATTTCGATTCAACACCCTTCAAATGAAAAAGAGGGGCGCCATTTATATTCAACACCCTTCAGATAAAGAAGACAAGCGGCCATGAATTTCGATTCAACACCCTCATGCAAGAAAACGTAGAGACAAAATGACAGTGAAAACAACACCCGTCCCATATTGTAATGATAACTCCATCTGATTAAATCCTATTTAAACTGAACACCCACCCTTACTTTACAGACGCTACTAACTTATTCTACCTCTGGAGGCCAGACTTTTTCATATTTGCTAGCTATAAACAATACAACGATACTCATAGGTAGAGATCGGTTGAGGGAAATGAAATCTGTTGCGCCTTTACACATATTTTTGTTGTTGCTGCCATAGAAAAAAATGATTAGTTACAACAGAAAAAACCAAATTTTACCTTCGCCCTCACAAGAAACTGCAATCATTGACATAAAAACATACCTCAATTGTCTCTTAGAATTTCCGCGTGGGCACCATGCGAGAGCTTGTCCAGGTCTACAATTTCTTTCAGCGGAAAACCAAATGATCGAAAACAGGGGAAAAGGATGTTTTGTTTTGATTTTGGGCAGGGTTAAAAATTTGAATTTCAAATAAAAATTTAAATTTCAGCTGGGCCCGCGAGATGTATCCAGCGAGGGTTAATGGCGGTGATCCCCAAGCCCAATTTGGACGTGAAAATATGTCAGGTTTGTCAAATCTGACAGGGGCATGCGCTGATCCCAAGCGCAATCGGCAACGAGAAAAGATGTCAGTTCTCCGTGGATGGGCAGCAGGGGTTTTCCGATGGGCAGCATTTCCGAGCTAAAACGTTGCCTGGGTAGACTACTCCATCCATTTATGCTAGGTAGAGGAGGAAGGATGGATGTCTCCAATGAAATCTTTACCCCACTGTTGAAAAGGAGCTTCAACAAAGATTGGTTGTAATGGAAAAGGAAGCATCTTTCTTTTTCCTTCAAAGATTTGGCATTTATGACAGGAAATTACCATTTTGTGGATGTGTTGGAAGAGAGTAGGCCAATAGAAACCAGCTCTAAGGATTTTATTAACAGTGGTCTTCCAATAGAGGTGGCCTCCACATTATTCTTCATGAAGCTCATGCATGATCCTATCTACATCTTCTTCTGGAAAACATTTAAGCAATACACCACCATAATTTTTCCAATATAAAACTTTGTCTAGAATGCAGAATTTTACAACCTTTAATTTCATGAAACTGGCCTTTGTTTTGGAAAAACCAGGAGGAAAATTAAGATTAAAAATCACATACAATATATCAGCATACCAAGGAGAGTTCAAAAACTCTTCCTCAATAGGTGGAGTCGCCAAATCCTCTTGTTCATCCAATGAGTGAATCATATTAATGTCCAGTGCTGTAATATTCCCAAATGGGGAAACTCAACAATACATGCAGTAAAAACACATTTTTCAGAATGTATGAAATAATAGTTAAATGAAGCCCATGTATCCATTCATTTATACATTATAATATCAAAATACAAAAGGAAATCTGAAACAAATCATGGTAGCTTAGTTAAGCAAGCCTCTCAAGCCATTATTGCTCAAAATTCATGTAAAAGAGGGGATGCAACCATGAATAAAAGCTGGAAATACCCTGACAATGTTATTTTATTACTCCTGCAATAGCAGTAAGTTGTACATCAGATCTAGAACTTCTATGTGCATAAAAATTTAGATATATATCATATCCATGCACTATACAAGCTCCTCTAATGAACCCCCTTGGGGTTTTCAGTAAAACACCATGTACAAAGTGTAGATCTGAGATATAAGACTATATATCCACTAAAAATTACAGATCTGGAAAGTGTGGCTGATCTTATATATGTAGAATAATATCCTCCACCAATAGATCTCCAAAGTGAAGGGAAGATCCCCAACACTCAGAAAATCAACTCTCCAAATGGTGCACTGAACCACCCTGCAACTACACCTTAAGAAATTACGTAGATATGGATCAATACTACATTTTAGGGGACAAAATGTGGTTATCCTACAGCCAAGATATGAAAATGAGGCTAAATACCTTCAATAATATCCGTCCAATGGATTAGAAACCTCCTCCACTGAAAAGAAGCACTGAAATGGCCTAGATCTGAAGATCTAGTCTCCACTTGCTGCAACATAATGAAATAGACAAAACCTTAACAGGATCTGTGCTGTGAATGGAATATGAAGCTTGGCCTTCAGCCAGAGAGTGGATAATATGGTGCAATACTCCTCCAAGAGCTACTCAACGGAAGAGTTAGGATTCTTGATCAGGAACACCCTATGCTAAACAACATACAATCTCAGCTAAACAACAAGAGAAAGTTATATGTCTAAAAAAACCATCTAATCAGAAAATCATAATCATAATCTAACCCCATGTGGCTTCCATCCTCTTCCTTATAAACAATGTGAGCCTTCTCACCTTGGGTCCCACTCATTAGGGTTTCCATCTTCATGCAATAAATCTCCCTCCAAAACTACATTGTCCCATCATCAATGCCACTCCTCCATAACAACACTGTTGGATTTTGTCAAATTTGAGTGGATATTCATGCAATGTCTTCTTCCACACTCAAGGTGGCTTTATTCCAAATATATAAACTGATCCATATTCCCACTGGGTTATCTTCATTAATGTTCCACTTCCTCCATACTAGCTTTGTTGACTTGGTCAAACTGGACCTTGTTCACATGCATTAGCCTTTGTTCACACATGAAGGTGTTTTATCCAGCTATGAATATGATCCCTTTTCCCATTAAGAAGGATTTTATTTCTACTAAAAATATTTTATGGGCCTCCCTACCCATTTATTCATCTATCTATGTGTTCAGAGCAAAATTAATATTCCAATTTAGATGCATGCTAATTTAGGAATATTACAATCCTCCCCTCCCAAATGTTGCGTGTCCTTAAGAAAATACAAGGATAGAACTGAAGAGCCCCTTCTCTTCCTCCTGCAACATCTTTATATGATAGGTTCCTCCATAGAAGAAGATTCTCTCTCAACAATATATCCTCAAGTTGTTCGTCCCATGTGTAAAAGTATGCCTTTGGTGAAAATTCCAAATGGATCTCATCATGAAAAAGTGGGATATCCATGGAAAAAAATCCATGTGGTCTAGAGGTATTCTTGAGGCATGGAATCTGAAATATATTTGGAGTCATCATCCCCATGAGAAGCCTCCATCCCCAAGCTATCATCCACAAAAAGTGAGTCACCCTACAACATGGTAAATCATGAAACATCTCTTCCACCTTAGGCTCCTGCAAAGAAGGTGGGCTGCATAGATGAATATGTGGGATAAAAATCTCCATCCCATGTTTTCTCTCTCTCCACTTGTGATAAGTGTAGATCCACTGCTAAATATGGGCTGTAATAGTGTTTTCTTTATGATGCAAAAAGGCAATAGGGTCCTCAAAGATCCACCCTTTGGTTCTTGCCCAAATCATCCCATACATAATGAATATGACATTATCATCATATGGAATACAAATGAGAGAAGTACTGAAGGTTTTACATAGCTATGAAAGGTACCAACAATTTCTCAAGTAGTCACAGTGCAGTTTTACCAACTAATGTTTCCGAATATGATAAGGCAAGTTGTTTTCAAATAGTTTGTTAGTTGTGCATGTCAACTAGTAAATAGTAAATGGCATTGTATATCAATTGAGCATATAGGAAATAGTACAACACTTGCCTAAATCCATACAAGAAATGGCTCTCTCCATCATAGGTGTTGATCCCAAAATGACCATGAAGCTCAAATAGAGGCTTGCCCTCTTGTGCAACAATGCACTGTATAAGGATGGTAAGAGAATGCAAATACTGTGTTAGATAATCAATACTTGCATAAAAATAATTCTTACCATATATTGAGAGAAATATGATAATAGGATCCATGAGTAAGCCTCCCATAGTGATATGACATAGTCTCATGAAGAGGAATGAATTATGTGCTGCAAGTAGATCTTTCTTCTTATGCTTGGAAATCCAAGTCAATAATATCATATCATGGTAATAGATGTCTCCATCCACTACTCCATCACCCTCATCTCTTTCTTTCCCATAAAGTGCATCATATGTGAAGTCATCCTGGGAACACTCCATCAATAGACCAAATATCCCAAGTGAGAGAGTTTTTGGCCTTTGTAACAAGGCTCCTGTCATCTCATAGCTCCATCCTTTGACATTCCACATGTAAAAGCCATCAATCATAATGCTACTATATGTGGGAGATTCCTTTCAAAGTGGAAGTACCTCCCGATCCTCCAAGGCTAAGGAGTAGCCCCTTTTCACCATGATAGTGCCATCTCCTACTCCTACAACATCATGCAAATTATGGGAGAAGATCATCCCATACTCTTTCAAGAATAGCCAAAGCAACAAAAAATGTTGTTGCCTCCCCACACCATCAACATATAAACTATGGAGCAATAAAATGAGAGTTGATATGAAAGATATCACATCACCCCAATACACCTAAAATCCTTGCTTCCATATGATGTAAGTGCCATGCCAATTTCCATCCACTAGCCTACTCTTTGAAATAGAGTGTGTCACAGGATGACCAAACTCTTTCAAGAGTAACCAATGCAGTCTTGCCTCCTGCTTCCTAGTTTCATAGATCTGCAAGTGGTTTCCCAACCTCTTGCTCATCAATATCACCCATCCAACCCATGGTGAGTGTCTATCATCATGTCCAAAAGTAGCATTCCTCCAATGGAGAATACCATCCTCGCAAATCAAGTTTTTGTCTTTGCATTTCATGGGATGTTGAAATGCAATCTCCTCAATGACCAAGTTGATCCCATAAGGATCCAAATAGGTGGTAGGAAAAAACATCCCATCATGATGTGAAATGTTCATCAAGAAATATTCATCACAATCATGAGATATATTATCCATCATAAGATGCCTTCCAAAAACTATTTGCCCATCCTCTATTATACATATGGGAAGGTCATTGGAATGCTCCAACAATGTTTGGGCCCCCAACTCATCACTGCTGCTCAACGATAGCGCTGTTGATCTCCATAATGGTGCATCTACTATCTTAAGATCATAATCAATGTTGAACACATAGTTCTGCATGGCATGGTTTAGGACAATACTCATCCCTTCCTCCAAGAATCTACACTCCAACCCCAAAAGTTGTGTGCAACTCAACAATGATACACTAGGATGACTGTATATCTCCTCCTTGAGTAAATCAAGGCTGCTCAGCACAGTGGTAGTCTACTACTCCAGATCAGCAATATACTTTGACCCTTAGTCATGCAATGGTACATTACCACAATCCTCCACAAGATGTTCTGAAATAACAGAAAGTGGAAACTTATGCATACCTTGGTAAAGTTTGGAAACATCTTGTACTTCTACAAGGGTTTCTTCCTCCAGTGTGATGGCTTCCCTAACTACTGATGATGATGGCTACTCTTATATGGCTTCATCAGTGATGGTACAAGTCCCCTCCTCCTCATGCATCTCCAGAATAGTGCATGGGACTCTAGATGTCAAGATATGAAGACCACTTTGCAAAGATGCAAGTGTTCCTTCTCCTGATGCAAGTGCTCCTATAGTGAATGGTGCTAAAGACTTCTTCTCCTCTGATTTCCTCTTGTCAAACTTCTTGATCAACCTTCAAGTAAAATATGAAAATGTAGTTACTCTTGCATTACTCAAATGGCTGAAGCACCAAATGTTTGCTTCACCCTCAAGGTGCATCGCTACAATCTCAACAACTTATTTCTCTACTACTGGGTGGAGCAGTAAAAAAGCATCCAACCTCCTTCCCCAAGACTTTGATGTGCATTAGGACGACCCATAAAAGGTAGACAATAGAAATCTATTTCCCTTCTTTCTTTTATTGCTGCAAGGTTTCCTTTCTTGTTTGAGCTGAATGAACTGTGGGAGAGTTAAACTTTCCTTGAAACCTCTAGGTTCATACTTATATTCTGCAAGGTACTCACTTAGAATCTCATGATCTAAGTGTCCTCCATCTCTATGCCTCTTTTTTTCAAAAGAAAAGGCCATAGTATGTTTCTTTGGAGCTCTATGCAATATCGGATCTTCTTTTTGTTGATAGGAAGTACATGGGCCTTCCTCATCTTGAAACCCTAATGTGGTTTCACTTCTTTTCTCCATTTTCCTTTGCTTGACCTCCTTGGTGAGGTCCTTCTTAGATCTGAAAATAGGTGAGATGAAACTCATTCCTGCCATCATTTTAGATCTATTTTCCTACTCTCCTTTTTCTTATAGCATCTTGCCTTGAAATTCACAGGCTGAGCGAAAGATCATGCTTTGATACCACTGTAATATTCCCAAATGGGGAAACTCAACAATACATGCAGTAAAAATGCATTTTTGAGAAATGTATGAAATAATAGTTAAATTCAACCCATTGATCCATTCATTTATACATTATAACAGCCAAATACGAAATGAGATCTGAAAAAAATCATGGTAGCTTAGTTAAACAAGTCTCCCAAGCCATTATTGCTCAAATATCATGTAAAAGAGGGGCTACAACCATGAATAAAAGATGGAAATACCCTGACAGCATTATTTTATTACTCCTACAATAGAAGTAATTTCTACATCATATCTAGAGCTGCTATGTGCAAAAAGGGTTAGATCTGTATCATATCCATGAACTATACAGGCTCCTCTAATGAACCCCCTTGGGGTTTTCAGCAAAACACCATGTACAAAGTGTAGATATGAGATCTAAGACTAAAGATCCACTGAAAATTACAGATCTAGAAAGTGTGGCTGATCTGATATATGCATAAGAATATCCTCCACCAATAGATCTCCAAAGTGAAAGGCATATCCCCAACACTCATAAAATCAGCTCTCCAAATGGTGTACTGAACCACCCTGCAACTGCTCCTTCAGAAATTACGTAGACCTGGATCAAGACTGTGCTTTAGGGGACAGAATGTGGTTGGCCTCCAGCCAAGATATGAAAATGAGGATCAATACCTTCAATATTGTCCTTCCAATGGATTAGCAACCTCCTCCACTTAAAAGAAGGACTGAAATGGCCTAGATCTGAAGATCTAGTCTCCACTTGTTGCAGCTTACTGAAACAGACAAAAAATCAATAGGATATGCACTGTCAAAGGAAGATGAAGCTTGGCATTCAGCTAGATAGTGGAAAATATGGTGCAAGACTCCTCCAAGATCTACTCAATGGAAGAAGTGGGATTCTCGATCAGGAACACCCTATGCTAAACAACATACAATCTTAGCTAAACAACAAGAGAAATTTATATGTCTAAATAGACCATATAATCAAAAAATCATAATCATAAGCTAACCCCATATGGCTGCCATCCTCTTCCTTATAAATAATGTGAGCCTTCTCACCTTGGGTCCCTCTCATTAGGGTTTCCATCTTCATGCAATGAATCTCCCTCCAAAACTGCGTTGTCCCGTCATCAATGCCACTCCTCCATAACAACGCTGTTGGATTTGGTCAAATTTGATTGTATCTTCATGCAATGTCTTCTTCCACACTAAAGGTGGCTTTATTTGAACTATCTAAACTGATCCATATTCCCACTGGGTTATCTTCATTAATGTTCCACTTCCTCCATACTAGCTTTCTTGACTTGGTCAAACTGGACCTTGTCCACATGCATTAGCCTTTGTTCACACATGAAGGTGTTTTATCCAGCTATGAATATGATTCCTTTTCCCATTAAGAGGGATTTTATTGATGCTAAAAATATTTTATGGGCCTCCCTACCCATTTATTCATCTATCTATGTGTTAAGAGAAAAATTAATATTCTGATTTAGCTGCATGCTAATTTAGGAATATTACAAGTGTTTGAAAGTTTGTTTCAGCCATCAGTTTAGCCAGTCCTTGTCCTTTGATTATCTTGGTGGGCTTGATTTCCAAATCATATTCTAGGATGACAACTATCCACTTACCTCTTTTGCCATCAGGATCTTGTGTAAGTATTTCTTTAACCACTGTGTGAGGCACAAATGCAATGATGTGTGAGTGAAGAATATAAAATCTAAAATTATTTAGTTCTTTGATTAAGAAAAAATCCTACTTTTACATGATATTATATTTCAGAGGTACATCTCTTAATGCATGGCTGAAGAAAGCTATGGGCTGCTCCTGTTCTTTTGTATTTTTCTACTGTAAGACAACACCAACTGTGTGTTCTGATGCAAAGGAGAAAATGAAGAAATATTTGGTGAAGTCAAGGCTGATTAGGACTGGTGTTTGTGTAAGATATTTCTTCACCAAGTCAAAATATTTCTTTTCTTCTACGGTCCATTTGACTCCTGTTTCTCTTTTGAGCATGTTAGTGATGTTTCTTAGGAGTTCTGCAAGGTTTGGTATGAACCTTCTTAGAAAATTTATCTTCCCAATGAAATATTGCAGCTCTTTAATATTTCTTGGGTGAATGATTTGCAATATTCCCTCAATCCTCTTTGGGCCAATCTTGATCCCTTCTTCAGATATGATGTGGCCTAGAAGATTTCCTTCTTGAAGGCCGAACAAGGTTTTCTTGGGATTTAAAGACAGGCCATACTTCTTGCATTTTTCAAAAAGATTTCTTAAGTGGGCTAGATGTTCTTCATCAGTTTTTGAATACATTGTTATGTCATCAAGATATATTACAATGAAGTAACCTATTTCTTCTGAAAAATAAATATCCATTTCTCTTTGGAAAGTGGCCCCAACTTTCATTAACCCAAAAGGCATTTTTACATAAATGAAGGTGTCCCAAGGTGTAGTGAAAGTTGTTTTGTATTGATCATCTAGGTGTACTAGTACCTAATTGTACCCTTAAAAACCATCAAGCAGAGATATCCTTTTGGAACCTACTACCCTTTGTAATGTGTGATCCATTTTTGGTAAAGGGTAGTTGTCCTTTAGGGATGCTTTTTTTAAATTTTTGAAGTCTATGCATAGCCTAATTTCTCCTGTCTTCTTCCTCACTGATACAAGATTTGAAACCCATTCTGAATATCTAAGAGGGACTATTATTCCAGCATCATACATTTTCTTTATTTCTTTCTCAACCAGTGGAAGTTGGACTGGATTTATTCCACGTAATTTCTGTTTAAAGGGCTTTTGGTTTTCTTTGAGAGGAATTTTGTGTTGAATGATATATGTATCATAGGACTTCTAGTATTCATAGCTCCAAGAAAACACATCACTAAGTTCTTTGAAAAGCTCAATATATTTCTGTTTTATATGTGTTGGAAGTGTCTTTGAAAGTTTTATCATTTTGGGCTCTTGATTACTGCCTATATTGCACTCTTTTACATTTGCTTCAGTGGATTCCATCTTTGGCTTCATAGAAAAATCATTAAAATCAAAAATTTCTTCAAGAGGGTCAAGTCCTTTTGGCAATGTATTATCTCTGAACTACAACACTTCAAAGTCTTCTTCTTCTGGATCTGCACACAATTTTTTCTTCTGTGGGTCATATCTTGCTAACAGATTTATATCAGCATCATCAGGGTGCTCATTTTTGTCTTTTTTTTCCTTAGTAGAGTAGTGTTCTTCATGATCTGAGTCTGAATTTGGCATTTCAAAATCATTTCTGGATTGCAGGAAATCTTGAATTTGTTTGTCACCTTCAAAACCTTGCCAATATTTGATATTATCAGGGACTGCTGGTCTATATTTAACTTGTACTATGTATTATTTGTTATGATGAGGTTTTTCACAAGTACTTGCTGCAAATGCTAGTCGATTGGAAAGGATGTTTCAATTTCTTGGGGTGAAGGCAAGATCATATTCTTTGAATGTTTTTAGGAGATCAAGGGCATCGTTCCTATATTGTAATATTTCGAAATGGGGAAGCAGTAATACATGAGCACAGTAATACATGAGCACAATAATGGAAAGGATAGTGAATAAATCAACACACCATGATATGAGACAAATGTATAGCCATATTATTAAACATATCAGCAAATGATAGGAACAATATCTTTAGGATCAAGTCACTCAATCAATACAAAACAAGCCTCTACAAGAAAAATATGCTAATACATGAGAAATAACTGCCATAGAAATGCCATGAGATAAGGAAACATAGTTTTAGGGCATAAAATTCTACATAAATATGGATCAATTTAGATCTGCTATTATATAGCTCAAATAATGCTACGAGTGAAGATCTAGCCTCCTAGACACCTTTCCAAGAGAACCCGGGAAGGGTTTCCAGAAATACACCCAAATACAAATGGTGATCTACAACCCTAGGAAAGAAGAGTCACTGCAAAATGAAGCTCATAAAATAGAAGGATGAAATAATATGGATCTTATGTAGATCTCCTAAAAGGGTCTTCTGCAATGAAAGGTTGAACCCTTCATCTATAGGAAAATGCTCTAAAAGAGCCAATAGATCCTCCTCTGAAACTCCCCTCCAAAATAACACAATTCCCAGTTGAAACTACACTATGAATGATGGGGATAGTATGGTCTGGTGCCAAAGATCTGAAATATGCCCAATAACCCTCCTTACTGATCTCCCAAAATAAGGAATCTTTCGTCCTATGAAAAACTAGCTCAGAAAGTGGGTTTCTCAACCCTCCACTGCAACACCCTGTAACAAAACACAAATATGAATAGAAACTGCATTGTAGCTGAAGAATGAAGCTTGGATAGAATTTTGGATATGTTGAAATGATAGATCAATACTCTCCCAAGAGGCCTCTCAAGGAAAGAGGCGGGATTCCCGACCGGGAACACCCTGTGCTAAACAGCACTAGCAATCTTAGCTAAACATATGAAGAGAGAAAAAGTCTAAAAAGACATATCAAAATAATAATCATCAGCTAACCCCCATATGGCTTCCATCCTCTTCCTAATAAATGATGTGAGCCTTCTCACCTTTGGTCCCACTCATTAGGGTTTCCAGTATCATGAAATCAATCTCCCTCCAAAACTGTGTTGTCCCACCATTAATGCCACTCCCCCATAACAACACTATTTGATTTGGTCAAAGTTGACCTATTCAACAAGCTCCAGCCACTTTTCACACCAAATGGTCTTCATTCCAGCTTTTATATGACCCCCATTCACACTAGGAGTGTCTTTTATTCCTATTAAGGATATTTATGGGTCTCCATACCCTCTTATTCCTCTATCTAAGAGTAAAATGAAATTTCATATTCCAATTAGCTGTGTGCTACTTTAGGTATATTACAGTCCTCCCCTCCCAAATGTTTCTTGTCCTAAAGCAACTGTAAGGATATAACTGAAAATCCTCTCCTCTTACTCTTGTACCGTCCTCATATGATAAGTTCATCAAATGAACAAGATTTTGTCTCATCAATAAGTTTCCAAGTTTCTCCTCCCAAGTGTATAAGTATGCATTTGGTGAAAAATCCAAAGGGATCTCATCATGAACAAGTGGAATACCAATGGAAGGAACTATACATGGTCTAGAGCCCTTCTTGAGATAGGGAATATGAAATATATTGGGAACTATCATTCCCATGTGAAGCCTCCATCCCCAAGCTATCATCCACAAGAAGTGAGCCACCCTCCAACATAGAAACTCATGAAAAATATCCTCCACCTTTGGCTCCTGCAATGTAGGTGGGCTACATAACTGAACATGGTAGAAAAAATGGCCTACCCCATGTTGTCTTTCTCTCTGCTTATGGAAAGTGTAGAGTTGCTACTGATATTGGGCTGCAATAATGTTGCCCTTAAGATACACAAGGACAACTGGATCTCCAAATACTCCTTCTCTAGTTTCATGAGCCCAAACCAGCCCATACAAAGTGAATGGTGCATCATAACCATATGGTATCCAAATCAGAAAAATGTTGAAGGTTATGTGCAAGTTTGGATGGTACCAATGGTTTCTCCAGTGGGTACAATGCAGTTTTTCTAACTGCAGTTTCAGAATATGATGTGGCAAGTTGTCTTCAAACAATTTGCTAGTTGTGCATATCATCTCATCTACTAGTAAATAGTAAATGGCATTGTATATCAACTGAGCATATAGGAAATAGTATAACACTTTCCCAAAGCCATACAAGAAATGGATATCTCCATCATAGATGTTGATCCCAAAATGACCATGAAGCTCAAATAGAGGCTTGCCCTGTTAGAAAATTATATATTATGGAGCAATGCAACACATAAAATATGCGGAAAATACAAGCACACAAAAACACATAAAACCAGAGAGACACAAATATACGTGGTTTGCCCAGTTTGGGCTACGTCCACCCTAAACAGCCAGTCCTTCCTTTTTATTATCCAACAAAAATGAAGAGACAAAACCTAGAGCAGATCCGTTGTAATATCCTATGTTCTCTCTCACAGTCTCCCTCTCTGTTTCTCGCTCCAAGAATACACATATAATCCACAGTCGCAATACAATACCCTCATATATACAAGGGGGTTTCCTTTTAGGGAAAGAAACCCTAATCTAAACATAACTTCTACAGTCAAATCATTTGCCTAATGAACGACCCAGATTGACTAGAAATTACTATACTTTTACAAGGCAATTTTACATATGTTTTTAGCTTCGGGGGCGCTGCCCCCGAAAACCCCCGCCAGGGGGGGCTCCGAAAAGCGTTGCCGCCCCCCCTGGACCCCCCATGGCAGTGATTAATTATGGGTGGTGTTTCTGCCCCCTTGAAGGTATAGGGGTCCAATGTTGTGATACAAAGTAAATAAGATAATCAAGCTCCACACCCAACAATCTCCCACTTGGAGACTGATTGTAGCAACTCGACCGCTGCTTCATTTGCTGGACAATGACTCCTCTTTGGACCTGGATATTCCTCATCTTCATCTTCATCCTTGAAGACCAATTGAAACTAAGCACATTCTCAGTTTCTCCCTGGTTACAGCTTTTTTTAGCATATCTGCTGGATTCTGGCTAGTGTGTATCTTTTCCAGCTTCAACTCTCCATCTTCCAATACTGACCATATGAAATGGTACTTGAGATGTATGTGTTTAGTCCTGGAATGAAATGCTTGAAGTTTTTTGCAAGATAATGGTACTGCTATCACCGATAGCTGCAGGCCCATATCATGCTTCTACCCAATTCATCCATAAACCTTTGTAACCAAATCATTTCTTTACTAGCCTCTGTAGCAGCAACATACTCTGCTTCTGTTGTTGAAAGTGCAACAACACTTTGGATTTTTGAAACCCAACTGACAGTTGTTCCACCTACAGTAAATACATATCCCGTAGTGCTCCTCCTATTATCTCTATCACCTGCCATATCTGGATAAACATATCCCTGTAGAGCAATGTTTGAACCAAAAAATCATAATTCTTGATTTGTGGTACCTCTCAAATATTTGAGAATCCATTTCACTGCCATCCAATGTTATTTTCCTAGATTGTTGATGTACCTGCTTAAAACTCCCACTGCATGTGTGATATCAGGCCTTGTGCAGACCATTGCATACATTAAGCTTCCAACTGCTGATGCATATGAAACTTTAAACATATAGTTCATTTATTCTTGGGTCTTGGGGCACATCTCCTTACTGATTTTGAAATGGATAGCAAAAGGTGTACTAACTGGTTTTCATTCTGGATATTGAATCTTTTCAACACCTTTTGTATGTACTCATTCTAACACAGTGTTAATTTGCGATTTTTTCTGTCTCTAGTTATTCTCATACCAAGGATTTATTTTGCAGCTCCCAAATCCTTCATTGCAAAAGAATTTTCCAATTTTATTTTGAGCACATTTATATCCTGCATGGTAGACCCTGCAATAAGCATGTCATATACATACAATAATAATATAATATAGCTTCCATCATTTTTTTTTAATATAAACACAATGATCAAAGTGACATCTAGTATAATCTTGTTCAGACATAAACCTGTCAAATTTTAGATACCACCGCCTCTGTTTCGTTGCCGACAAGCTCTTCTTTAACCCGCACACCTATTTTTCTTTCCCTTTTACCTCATATCCTTCTAGTTGCTTCATGTATCTCTCTTCCTCCAAATCTCCATGGAGAAATGCTATCTTTACATCTAACTATTCAAGATGTAAATCTTCCACTGCTACTAGACTTAAGATAGTTTTGATTGAATTCTTCTTAACAACAGGAGAAAATATTTCATCAAAATCAATACCTTTCTTTTGTGGAAACCCCTTCACCACAAGTCTAGCTTTGTACCTCTATTTTCCTCCATCTTCTTCCTTCAACCTGTAAACCCATTTATTCTGCAATGTAGTTTTACCTGCAGGAAAGCAGGAACTTGACTAAGTCCCAAGTCCATTATGCATTAAGGAGTCCATCTTCCATGGCTACTCCTTACTTCTTTCCTACTTTCAACCCTGCATTGTTTCTTCATAACATTTGGGTTCACCAAAATCAATAGCACAAGAATATAATGAAGGAGAGTATCGTTCAAAGGGTCTTCTCTATTGCTGAGTCTCAAATCTGCATCTTTTCCATACACTTTTCTATACCTTTTTCACTCACCTAAACCTCCCAAGTTGTCAATATCATGTGCAAAAGAGCATCTAACATGGTTTTTAATTATATTTTTGTGTTTGCTATTTCATTTAGATTTTGTTCATTCAACTGCGGAATCTTGCCACTTTCCGCAGCTATTTTGTGAAACTATATGCTACAGGTGTCTACAATGAAAACGAGCCACATGGGCAGGTCAGGAATGACGTGGACATGGTTCGTGTCCTATTGGTTCAAGCAAACTCATCCAAAGAAGCTGCGGTCAAAGGCATCCACATGGAAGTCAACCATGGAGTCTCACGGTGACAGGATTCTGTTTCGTGTCACGTGAAGGTTCATATGGCCGTTTCTGAGCTTGCGGAGGACAAGTCGACATCTGTACATTGCTCCATAGCCGAATTCAAGCATCCACTCCTCATAGATTTACTTTCCAACACGGCCATGATCCTAGATCCATGGACGTAATGGTCTACGTGTTTTGTATTAGCATAAACTTTAGGAAGACAGTTATATTTCTTTTGTTATATATAATGCATTTGCATACGCATATAGAGTTAGTCGATGTTGGAATCTGTTATCTCTTATTAGTCTCAAGCTCAGAAGCAATACGCTCATACTTGTGCCGTAACATCACCGTTCTGTAATGACTGCTTTTTAATATAAGAAGACTCTGTTTTCCAACTTAATTCGTATTTGAGGACCGTTGCCAAGGCTGGTGTAGAGGGCCCCTGCTCAGCTAAGGTTTCGTGCATTAGTGTATAATTTTAATTTTGTTTCTTTAGAGATCATTGTGTCATAATCCATTCATATGTTCATATATTGCATTTGATTCATTTCTCGTTTATACACTTCCATAATTTCCATTTCATCTGCTTTTCATGTTTTATGATTGTTAATCAGACGTTGTTCTTGTTTCAAAGTTATAGATAGTAAGGCACTTTATTGCATAGCTTTTTGACTACGATCTGGAATCAATATTTGTTCTCATTGCCATTTGCTTTCATAGCTTTTGTTTAATTTCGCATTAAGCTTGTACATTTTAGCTTTTCTATCTCTGCTTTAGTTAAATTTAGATATTAAGTCGTTTCACAGTATCTTCACAGCCCCGAAAGCCACAAATGATCGATGGTAGTGGATTGTATTATGAAATGTGTAGTTTAGTATTAGTTTCTTTTCGCAAATTTGACACATTGCTACTCATAGTATCTTACATGTGTCCGAAAGCCACAGCTGGACTGATGGTGAGGGATTGTATTATGAAATGTGTAGTTTAGTATCAGTTTCTTTTCTGCAAATCTAGATATATTAAGCTGCTCATAGCATCTTCAGTTGCCTCCGAAAGCCACAGCTGGACTGATGGCGAGGGATTGTATCATGAAATGTGTAGTTTAATATTAGTTTATTTTCTGCAAATTTAGATATATTAAATCGTGCATGACATCTTTAGTTGCCTCCGAAAGCCACAGCTGGACTGATGGTGAGGGATTGAATTATGAATGTGTGGTTTGATATTAGTTTACTTTCTGCAAGTTAGATATCAGTTACTCAAGTTGTTTATGGTTACTTCCGAAAATCATAGCCGGACTAATGATGAGGGATCAGAAGACAAGTTGATGTAATTTGATTTAGATTTACTTTATTGCAACTTTTGGATTTCTTTCAGCATAGTTTCTTTTGTGTTTAGACAGCAGCAAGAATAGTTTGGTTTCATGCTCACTAGTTCACTGTTTTGATTTATTAGAGTAGCAGCACCTTTTTCATTTCAGTAGCACATTTTCATTTCCTTTCAAGTTTTTTCATTGTATGTTTCAAATTCATTTTTCAGTTTCAAGTTGGTAAATCATTATAAAGGACATCATTTCCTGAACAAACATAACCAAACTTGTTTTCATCTAGAATGTATTTCACCTTAGAAAACCAAAAACGACAAAAAGTTAAGAAATAGGTTATCTTGCACATATAGTGCGCCGCACTTCATCAGCTTATGAATCCCGGATTGCCAAATTAAATGCAACAATTTAGGACACACTAAATTGACCAAAAATTTTGGCGCTGCTGCCGGGGAAGTGTAACCAGGTAGCCAATTTCTTAAAAAACAAAAAAACAAAATAACAAAAGAAGGAAAAACTTGATAACTGCTTGAAGTATGCTCTCCTCTTGCACCTAGTGTGATTTGGAGGATCAGAAAAGAGAGTTATTGGTTTAGTAATTTCTTAAGTATGCTCTCTTCTTACACCTAGTGTGACCTGGAAGATCAGAAAGAGAATTATTAGCCCAAATTTTTAAAAAATAAAAAAAATAAAAAAATGACATGGATAGAGCAAGAGATTCTAGGGGAAGGTTTATAGCTAAAGCCAAGAGTTCGATTTTTACAACTCCATCTTCTTCAAGGCATAGACAAGATTCACCACCATCTACCCCTAGCCTTAAGATTTTTGGAATTCAAGGAGCAGCTGAATTAGAGATTCTCCTATACCACCTACCAAATTTCATTTAGAAAAGGAAGAGACTCCCTCTCATCCTCCCTTGATAGAATAATCAGAGAACTTTAAGAACTCTAAAGAAAGTATCATGGCAGAGGAAATAATAGATGGATTTGGAGGTAGAGGTAGAGGTAGAGGAGGAGGAAACAATGGAGACAACAATGGTGAAGATAATAATGGAAGAAATAGGGAAGGAGACAACTTGTTTGGATTCCCTATAGTTGATGAGGAAACTCATACAACGATGAAAAATATCTCACCATCTGTCCTTCCTAACTTTTATGGATTGCGAAGTGAGGATCCTGAAACATTTCTGTTTGAGTTTGAAGTCGTGTACCGAACTTATGACTATATGGAAGACTCTCAAAAACTCAAACGGTTTCCTTCAACATTGAAGGGAGCTGCTTTGAAATGGTTCATGGGATTAGCCACTCAATCTATTAGGACTTGGAATGATATGAAACAAACATGTTTGGATAGATACTTGGACTATTGTATGCCCACCAATCACAAGGATGAGGTATTCAAAATGATGCAAAAAGAAGATGAAAATTTGGAAGATTTACTTGAAATATTTCAATACAACTTGAAAAGAGCAAAGATGAGCAACTTAGATGATGAAACCTTGAAAGCCCTCATATTAAAAGCCATTAGAGATGAATGGATAGATATTTAAACATGATGGGGAAAGGAGACATTTCTCAACTTCCACTTCGTGACATAACAGAACTATGTGTCCATCTCTCAAGAGGAAAATCTAAAACAGGGAAAGGGCCTAGGGATCCTTCTCTTATCAGGGCTAAAAAATCTGCAACTGGATCAGTAAGTAGGGCAGGGATTGGCAATATGCTTGATGAATTTAAAACTGATATCTTAGGGAGCCTTAGTGAACAACTAGACACCCTTAAGATCCAAAACAAGCAGAAAGCAGAAACGGATGCTCTAGCCATCTTTTGTCCGAAATGTAGGAAGAAACATGCTTTAAGGGAATGTCCCTTGGATGCAAAAGTTGTAGAAACATGTATGATTTGCTCAGAGAATCATGAGACCAAGGATTTTCCTTCAATTCCTGGACTCAAAGCTGTCTTTCAAGAAGACCCAAATTCAGTAGAATCTCTCTGTTCTGTTGCAAGAAGACCTTGGCAGGGACAACAAACTCAAGGGTTTAACAACCCTATGAATCTTCAAACCCCACCAAATTGGAATCCTTGGCAACAACCTTGGCCCCAACATCAAAATTCATATCAGCCATGGGTACAAGGGATGCAAAATCCTTATGGGATATTTTCTCAATTTTATCAATATCCTCCATCTTTTCAAAATCAACAAGCTCCACAACTTCCAAACCCAAATCCACAACTTTCATTGCCATTTCCACAACAACCTTCTCAACAAAATCCAAATCCTCAACTCATGCTCCCATACCAACAAAAGACAAATCAACTTCCAGCTCAGCCATTGCCAAATCCTAACAATAAAAATCCTCAGAATACTTACATGGTAGAAGAACAACAATTTCCTACCTATATTATTGTTCCTCTCAATGATGTACAACTCAGATCTGGTAGAGTTTTAGAAAAACCTTCTATAGATATTCAAGAACAAGATACCTCTGAGGAGGATTCTCTTAAAGTCAATGAGGGTTCTGAGGAAGCATCTCTTCAAAATTCAAACATTCAAAAAGAAAAAGAAAAGTTAACACCCACAACTCCTATAGTTGAGCAACCTGCATCTTCATCTACACCTCCTTTTCCTGAAAGACTACAAATTGACAAGGGGGTGGAAAAACAAATCTTGTTGCCTAACTATGATTTTCTAGATGAATTTAAGAATGTTTGTATCAAGATTCCCTTGCTACAAGCCATTCGAGAGATTCCTATTCTAGCAAAAACAATAAAGGAGTTGAGTTTCAAAAGACCAGGAAGGAAAATAAAAGACACAAGAAGAATCCACCTGGTAGGAAAGATTGCAGATATTATGATGGGAAAAATTACCATGCAGAAGTATGTAGATCCAGGAAGTCCAATTGTCAAGACACATATAAATGGGATAGAAATTACAAACACATTGATTGACTTAGGGGCTGCTATCAACATTATGAGTAGACAGACTATGGACCAGCTAAAACTTCCTAACCTTCTTTTTACACCTACTTTACTGCAACTTGCAGATCGATCAATTATTAAACCAGATGGTGTATTAGAAGATATTTCAGTCTCCTTAGATTCTTAGGAATATCCAGTAGATTTTATGATTTTGACTCCCAAGAGTAATCTAGGAGGGCACCCACTTATATTAGGAAGACCTTGGCTAGCCACAGCTGATGCTTTTATTAGTTGTAGATCTGGGGACATGTATATTTCTAATGGTAATTCGACAAAGAAATTCAATTTGTATCCTCCAGCAAGAGAAATCACAGAAGTAGGAGACAATGAATGGGTTGATGATGAGGACATTATACAACCTGTCTTTACCATTTCTGAAATCAGTGAGGATAGTCAAATTCTGAACACATTAGAAAATTTTGAGACATCTTCAGAATATGACCCCACACAATTTCAGTTGGAATCTGACATAGAATATTTATCATCAAGACAAATGTCTCTTTACTCTATGGAAGAGTTTGGTAGTTCTACTATTGATATTTTTCCAGGAAAAACATTGAATATCAATAAGCATTTGGAAAAGTCACAACAAGAAGAACTAACCAAAATCTTGCAAAAACATTCTACTGCATTTGCATGGGAGTATACTGACATGAAAGGTATTGATCCTAAGACTTGCATCCATCATATCTATATTGAGGAAAACAGTAGACCAATCAGACAACCTCAAAGAAGGATGAATCCAAATCTTGGGGAGATAGTGAAAGAAGAGCTCCAAAAACTTCTCAATGTAAACTTCATTTATCCAATTTCAGATAGCCGATGGGTTTCTCCTTTGGTTATAGTACCTAAAAAGAATGGTAAATGGAGGGTATGCATTGATTACAGGGAATTGAACAAAACAACTTTGAAGGATCACTTTCCTTTGCCTTTTATCGATCAAGTATTAGATACATTAGCAGGTAAAAAGTACTTTTCATTCTTGGATGGTTTTAGTGGCTATAATCAAATTCAGGTAGCACCTGAAGATCAAGATAAGACCACATTTACTTGTCCATGGGGAACTTTTGCCTACCGAGTGCTTCCTTTTGGGTTATGTAATGCACCCACAACATTCCAAAGAGCAGTACTAGGAATTTTTTTTGATCTAATCCATGATTGTGTAGAGGTTTATATGGATGATTTTATAGTTTATGGTAATTCATTTGAAGAGGCATTAGAAAATTTGGAAAAATTTCTTATAAGATGTAAAGAAACAAACCTTTCATTAAGCCATGAAAAATGCTTTATGATGTTTACTGAAGGTATTGTTTTGGGGCATCATATTTCAGGAGATGGGATTAAAGTTGATAGATCAAAAGTTGAAGTCATCTCCAAGTTGCCTATTCCAAATTGTCAAAGAGATGTTAGAAGTTTTCTAGGATTTACTGGTTACTATAGAATATTTATAGAAAACTTCACTAAAATAGCATCTCCACTCTTCAAATTTCTTACAAAAGACTGTGAATTTAAATGGGATCTTGATTGTCAATCAGCCTTTGAAACTTTGAAAACAAGAATATCTGAAGCACCTATCTTGAGAGGAACAAATTGGAAACTCCCTTTCCATATTTCTATAGATGCTTCAGATACAGCTCTAGGAGCTATGTTGGGTCAAAAATATTTAGTTCCTTATGCCATTTATTATACCGGTAAAAATTTGACTCCCACATAGCTGAACTATACTGTGACTGAAAAAGAGTTTTTAGCTATTGTTCATGCAATTAATAAGTTTAGACATTACATAACAGGCTATGAAACTTTTATTCATACTGACCATTCTGCAATTAGATATTTAATGAACAAACTTGTTACTAATGGCAGAGTGACAAGATGGCTCTTACTTTTGCAAGAATTCAATATTACTGTGTTGGATAGACCAGGAAAACAAAATACAGTAGCTGATTTCTTGTCTAGGATTCAAAATACTAAAGAAGATTCTCCTGTAGAGGATAAGTTTCCTGATGAATACTTGTTTGCAGTAACTATTAAAACTCCTTGGTATGTAGATATTGCTAACTATTTGGTTACAGGGAAACTACCTTCACATTTATTTCCAAGTGAAAAATGAAAAATTATTCAGGAGAGTTCAAAATATTCTTGGATTTCTAACGAATTGTTTAAAACAGGGCCAGATCTTGTGATCAGAAGATGTGTCAGGGAAGATGAAATGCCTGATATTCTTAAGGCATGTCATGATGAACCGTGCGGCGGACACTTTGCGGACAAAAGGACGGCCTATAAAATCCTTTCCTTGGGATATTATTGGCCTTCTCTCTTCAAAGATGCAAAACAATATGTCAAAAGGTGTGATAGCTGCCAAAGAGTAGGGAAAACTACCCTTTCAAATGAAATGCCATTGCAAACACAGGTACTCATTGAACCCTTTGAAAAATGGGCTTTAGATTTCATTGGACCTATTAATCCACCATCTAAGCAAAAGAAGTATATATTGGTTTGTACTGATTATGTTACTAAATGGGTAGAAACCAAAGCATTAGTATCTGCTACTGAAAATTCAGTTGTTCATTTTCTTTATGAGGATATTTTTACTCGCTTTGGTGTTCCAAGAGAAATTGTGACAGATCAGGGGAGCCAATTCACATCTAACTTGGTGGAGAAGTTGATGGAAGAATACAAAATCAAGCACAGAAGATCTACTCCTTACCATCCGCAAGCAAATGGTCAAGTGGAGTCCACAAATAAAGTTCTTGAAAGTATCATCACCAAAACTGTTCATCTACATAGAAGAGATTGGGCAGAAAGGCTTCCTGAAGCCTTGTGGGCCTACAAAACTACATGGAGGAATACAACAGGACATTCTCCCTATGAACTTGTTTATGGGAAATAAGTCTTGCTCCCCATTGAGTTCCAAGTCAAGACCTTCAAGATATCAGTTCAGTTGGGGATGGACTTATCAGAAGCCCAAAAGCATAGAATGGAGCAGTTGAATGAGCTAGATGAGATCAGACAAGAAGCAATTCTAAGAACTGATCTAGTTCAATATCAAAGAACTAAATGGCATGACAAATATATCAAAAAGAAGAAGTTTCAAGAAGGAGATTGGGCATTGTTATTTGACTCCAAGTTTAAAGATTTTCAAGGGAAATTTCAGACTCATTGGCTTGGGCCATATGAGATTGACAAGATCTTTAGCAATGGAGCTGTAAGAATCAAGACCATTGATGAGTTTCAAACTCCTCTTATTGTGAATAGCCATAGATTGAAAGTTTATCATAAGCCACTCTCAAAAGAGGATTTTGTCAAAATGTTTCAAGAAAGTTCTGCAATCAGGCTGGTACAGAAGAATTCTTCTTCTCCACCAGCCTAGCTTTTGTTCTTTTCAGTTTTTAAAAAAAAAAAAAAAAATTGTATAAGCCTGAAAACCAATCACTGATTGGCAGTCTTATACAGAAAATATAGGGTGAAAATCAGGAACACCTGACACTCTATATTTTCCAAAAAAAATATCTCTTTCATTTCACAAGTTTTGTGACCACCCATTCCACTTCATTCCACTTCATTTCACTTCATTTCACTCCATTCCACTTCATTTTATCTATTTCATTCCATTTTCACCAATAAAATTCTTTTTCATGACCATTTCCATCTAGTCATTTGTCATCTGTTCATTCACCCAAATAATAGATGTGTCAGTTTCCGCAGCCAGAAGCAGATTCCACAGCTACTACTCTGTTTTCAAAAGAATGTACAGCCAGATGTTATTTCCAAAATCATGAAATAAAATGCAGGTATGAGGACCAAAAATGAAGACATGGAGCATTCAAGATATCAATGAGGAGCAACTAATTGAAGACCAAGGAAAAAGGCAAAGATTCCAAGGTATGAGTAAAAATTCATTTCAAATAGCATTGAAAACACATTTTTATATAGTTCTAAACCATAAGCTCCATCCATTATGTGAAATGATTATATTGACAAATTCCGTAACCCTTTCACGATCTCCATATGATCCTCCCGCATTCATTCTCAAACGGTTCCATAATTAAACCCCCGATCTTCACTCATACTCCGATATTCCACCGGTGACAATGAGACGTAGTTGATTTGACCACGGACTCTTACAGCCGCATAAATCCATAGCCGTTGTTTAAACATGCTCACATTTATTTCGCAGCCACCAAATTTCAAAACACTGCCGGATGTGTTATACTCTGTTAATCTCACAGCCGTATCTCTGTCGTGCTCACGAAAACCCCTCTCTGTTCTGTTCACTCCATTTCGTTCTCTATTACGCTATAGTCTGTATACCCACTCTCTGATATCTACCCACAGTCATTGTGCTCATCTCCGTGCATTCAGCCGTTCTATTTCCATTGAACCCTCACGCAGGCAAATTTGTGAAGAGCAGAAAGAAGAATGGGTAAATTTCTAAGAGCAGAACCGGAAGGACCTAAGTTCATGGAGGGATATCCACAAGTAAGGGATATATTGAAGAAAGCAAAGTGGTTGCGGTTTATCCAAAAATTCAGAGGTTATCATAAAGAAGTGACAAAAGCATTTGCAAGGTCGTTCAATGGCTTGGAAGTAGAGATTGGAGACCTTAAGTTTGCGGTGAACGAGGCATCTATAGCATCTGCCACGGAACTTCTTCAAGAGGGTGAGCGTTGGTTTAAGAATAAAAGAATTAGTGATGAAGCCTGGAGAATAATCTTACGAAACCAAGGTATGGACATAACTATTTTTAAAAGAGGAATTCATGTTCATGCATTGAAAGAGGAATGGGCTACTTTGCTGCTAGTTGTTCAAAAATTCATTACCTGTGAAGGCCGTTTTGGGTCCATGTATATGTACCATACCAGGTTGTTGATGAATTTTCTAGATAATCAAACTCTCAATCTCCCATATTTTCTATTAAATAGTTTGAAGAAGATGTCTGTGACTGTTCAGAAACATTTAGGAGATGTAGAACCACATCTATATCACCATGGTCTTGTAAAAAATTTTATTGAAAAAGAGTTAAAGGGCCTGTATGGTGAGGTTTTGTGCATTATTGTATAGTTCTTGTTTTATTTCTTTAAGCTCATTGTGCCATAATTCATTCATGTGTTTATACATTGCATCTTTCATGGTATATATGCTTCATTTCTGTTTATAATCTTTCATGCTTTACATTTTAATTATGTCTTTCATGTTTTATGTTATTGTTAACTGATCAGTGTTCTTGTTTTAGGTTATAAATAGGCAGCCCGGCCATTTGCATAAATTTTTGACTAATGACATGGAATTAATATTATTATAACTTATTTAATTTAATTTTCCAGTTTACCCATTTAAATTCGATTATTGCTTTGTTATTTGATCTTGCACATTTGCTTCAGTAGTTAGATTTAGATATATTAAATTGCTCATGTCATTTTCAGTTACCTCCGAAAGCCACAGCTGGACTGATGGTGAGGGATTGAAGTATGAATGTGTAGTTTGATATTAGTTTACTTTCTGCGAGTTAGATATATTAAATTGCTCATGTCATTTTCAGTTACCTCCGAAAGCCACAGCTGGACTGATGGTGAGGGATTGAAGTATGAATGTGTAGTTTGATATTAGTTTACTTTCTGCGAGTTAGATATATTAAATTGCTCATGTCATTTTCAGTTACCTCCGAAAGCCACAGCTGGACTGATGGTGAGGGATTGAATTATGGATGTGTAGTTTGATATTAGTTTCCTTTCTGCAAGTTAGAAATATTAAATTGTGCATGACATTTTCAGTTACCTCCGAAAGCCACAGCTGGACTGATGGTGAGGGATTGAATTATAAATGTGTGGTTTGATATTATTTTACTTTCTGCAAGTTAGATATCAGTTACTCAAGTTGTTTATGGTTACTTCCGAAAATCATAGCTGGACTAATGATGAGGGATCAGAAGACAAGTTGATGTAATTTGATTTAGATTTACTTTATTGCAACTTTTGGATTTCTTTCAGCATAGTTCTTTTGTGTTTAGACAACAGCAAGAATAGTTTGGTTTCATGCTCACTAGTTCACTGTTTTGATTTGTTAGATTAGCAGCACCTTTTTCATTTCAGTAGCACATTTTCATTTCCTTTCAAGTTTTGTCATTGTATGTTTCAAATTCCTTTTTCAGTTTCAAGTTGGTAAATCATTATAAAGGACATCATTGCCTTGAATATCCATAGCCATACTTGTCTTTTAAAATTTCCATCTCACATTAGGAAACCAACCAAGATCAATAAAAATCCAAAAACGACAAAAAGTAAGAGATAGGTTATCTTGCACATATAGTGCGCCACACTTCGTCAGTTTACGAATCCCTGGTTGATAATTTATGTTAGCAATTTAGGACACACTAAATTGACCAAACAAGAAGCAACAAAGTCGTGATTCATTTTTGCGCCTCACCGTGCATTAAATTTTCTGGGTTAAAATCCCTGCAACAACTGACTTAGTTTACAAAGGGCCCATCCCTTTTGATTTCATAAATCATGATCCACACCACATTACCCCTTAGTAGCTTACTACATTTAAAAGGCACAATAGGACAAAATTTGTTTTTATTAATTTTAAATGTTTTAGGTTATAATATGTTTGCAACATATACATGTAATAGACAACAATAGTTTTAAGTTAGAAGAAAAAAGTCTATGTGTTGAAGACAGAGAGAAGAAAATAGAGAAATCTGAAAACATTGTGTTTTGTAGTAGTAGAGAAAACTTTGTGGGCTACTGCAACTATTCCTGTGTGTTTCCGCAACTATTCCTGTGTGTCGACGCAACTGGATCTGTGTGTTGCTGCAAAGGAGACTGTGTGTTTCCGCAATAGAAGACTGTGTGTAGAAACAACAAGAAACTGTGTAAAAGCAGGAAATGAAAAACACAGTAAGGAGTATTTTGTGTAATCCAGAACTGTAGTTCTGATGAAAGATTGTATTTTGTAATAGTCATTTTTATGGTTAATGAAAAAGGGTTTTTCTCCATATCTTTGTCCACATCTCTATTATTAAATCTCTGTGTTGAGTTGAGGAATTGTTTTATTCCTCTGTATGTTCGGAATATTCAGAAATTCCCAACATGGTATTAGAGCTAGTCTAGGCGCTCAATGAAAGAATCAGAGATCGCTCTTCACTGCAAAAGTTATAAGAATTTTTTGGAAGCAGATTTTTCCAGCATAGAAAGCTTATTTTTGTTTACATAGTCAAAAGAGTTTAATTGTTTTGTTTCTTCAACACAGTAAAGGAAACTATTTGGTTTGTACAGTGACAATGGGAGCAGTAGGCACCAGCTTGACGAATCCCCAAATTCCATAGTTTAATGGGAAGAACCATGATTACTGGGAAATCATGATGAGAGCCTTGTTTTCTTCACAGGACATATGAGAGGTAGTTGAGAATGACTACCCAGAACCAGCAGACGCAACAACGTTGGCTGCTTTGAAAGCAACAAAAATAGACTTGTTGAAAGATAATATGAAGAAGGACTCCAAAGCCCTCTTCTATATCTTTCAATCAATGCAGGAGAGTATTTTCCCAAGGATTGCAGCAACAAAAAATTCTAAGGATATATGGGCTATTTTTAAAACAATCTATCATGGCATGGAGAAGGTGAAGACAACAAAGCTGCAAATGTTGAGGAGAGATTTTGAAACTCCTTATATGAAAGAGTCTGACAATATAGACTAATTTTTCACTCATGTTAATGGGTTGGTTACCCAAATAAGGTCTCATGGAGAGACACTTGAAGAAAGAAGAATAGTGTTGAAAACCTTGAGAAGTCTACCCTCAAGGTTTGATGCCATAGTAGTGGCAATAGAAGAGACAAAGGATCTTTCACTATATACAGTAGATGAGATTAGTGCATCCCTCAGGTCTCATGAACACAGACTTAACAGAGGATCAAATTCCTCATTGGAACAAGCTTTCAAGAATCAAATGTCTTTTGGCTAAAATAGAGGTCAAGGAAGATCAAACAACCGAGGAAGAGGAAGAAGCAAAAAAAGAGGAAGAAACAACCCTGTAAGCACAAGTGGAAGGGGCAACAATCAGAACTAGAATGAAGGCTCAAGCCAAAATCAAGCACATGGAAAAAGGTATGAGAAATCCCAAGTCCAATGTCATTATGGCAAGAAATATGGGCACTATCCCAATGAGTGTAGGAAAAATCAAAATGACATGAATAATAGGCAAAATGCTAGTTTTAAAAAAGAAGAAAAGAACTAGAAGAATGTTCTGTTAACATATAATGTAGCACAAGATAGACAAGATGATGCATGGTTCTTAGACTCGGGTTGTAGTAACCACATGACTGGAAATATAGCAATTTTTTCCAATCTAGATGAAAATGTTAAATCTGAAGTAACAACAGGGACAAAAAGTAAGGTCTCTCTCATGGGAAAAGAAAGAGAAAGCATCCTGACAATAAAAGGAGAATAGAAGTTTGTGCCAGATGTATATTATGTACTTGGCTTGAAATGTAATCTTTTGAGAATTGGACAACTCATAAACAAGGGCTACAATGTATTCTTCAAAGATGATGTGTGCACAATCATGGACATACCTCCAAGCAAGAAAGTCATTGCAGAGGTGCAGATGACAAGAAATAGGATGTTTCCTCTTAAGCTAAGAACAGACTTGAAGGAAAGAAGAAATGTAGCAGCTGTAACATAAGAGGTCTTTCAAGAGGAAGTGAAAGATGAAAACTGGTTATGGCACTTGATATTTGGACATCTCAATTTCAAAGGCCTGAACTTGTTGCACAAGGAAAGAATGGTAAAAGGATTACCATTCATTGAAAAACCAGATAGCCTTTATGAAGGCTGCATCTTGGGAAAACAACACAGATAAAGCTTTTTAGCAGGGAAAAGTATAAGGGAAAAGACACCGTTAGAGATTGTCCACTAAGATTTATGTGGACCAATGCAAACGCCATCTTTATCTAGCAACAAATATGTTTTGACATTCATATATGATTACACCAGAAAACATGGGTGTATTTCTTGAAACATAAAAGTGAAGTGTTTGAATAGTTCTACCACGTCAAAGCTCTTGTTGAGAAGCAGAGTGGGCACTACATCAAAGTGCTGAGAACTGATAGAGGTGGAAAATACATCTCCAAAAAGTTCCTACGTTTTTGTAGGGGGAATGGAATATATAAACATTTTACCACAAGGTATACACCTCAGCAAAAAAATGTTGCAGAAAGGAAGAATAGGACCATCATGGACATGGTCAGAAGTATGTTGAAGGAAAAACATTTGCCAAATGAATATTGGGCTAAAGCTATAAATTATGCAGCATACATCTTGAATATATTCCCAACCAAGGCTGTTATGAACAAAGTTCCAGAGGAAGCATGGAGTGGCATAAAGCATTTTTTCACCCACATGAGAGTATTTGGTTGTGTGGCTTATGCACACATTCCAGATTAGCTAAGAAAGAAGCTTGAAAACAAGGGGGAGAAGTGTATCTTTGTTGGATACAGTGATGAATCCAAATCATGCAGATTGTATAACCCATCCACCAAGAAGTTTGTTATAAGCAGAGATGTGTAGTTTATTGAAGAAGAAGCTTGAGATATAAGCTTAGAGAAAATAGTGAATGTGAAGACATGTGTGTCTTACGAAGAAGAAGAGGAAGGGACAGCAGCAAATAACCCCTCCTTGGTGGCTCCTCATCCACCACCACAAGCACAACAAACCACACCATAAGCTGGAAATAGAACAACCTTGAGAAATCAAGGAAGTGCTTCTTCAAGCACACCACAGGGAACTAAAACTCCCTCGAGTTCTAGTGGAACTCCAAGTACACCAAGAAGACTGAAATTTAGAAATCTGAGTGAGATTTATGAACAAGAAGAGGTAAATGATAATGCTGGTCTGAACTCTTTATTTGCTTTGTATTGTCATATTGATGACCCAATTCAATTTGAATACGTTTTAAAAGAATGAAAATGGATTGAAGCAATGAATGAAGAGATTGGTGCAATAGAAAAGAGTAATACATGGGAGTTAGTGGACCTACCTAAAGGTAAAGAAGTCATTGGAGTAAAATGGGTCTATAAGACCAAGAGCAATGCTGAAGGCAAGAATGCAAGACACAAATCAAGACTTGTTGTCAAAGGCTACAAGTAGCAACAAGGAAGAGATTATGAAGAAACCTTTGCACCTATTGTAAGGATGGAAACAGTAAAAGCAATGTTGTCCATAGCAGCACAAAAAAAATGGAAGGTTTATCAAATGGATGTGAAATTTTCATTCCTGAATGGAGTGTTGAAAGAAGAGGTATATGTTGAAAAACCTTGAGGCTATGAAATTGAAGGCCAAGAGCACAAAGTATGCAAGTTGAAGAAAGCTCTTTATGGGCTGAAGCAAGCACTGAGAGCATGGTATAGCAGGATAGATGCTTACCTGACTGAAAATGGATTTGATAAATGTGATGGAAAACCCACACTTTACATAAAATAAAATGATGGTAAGGTTTTTATTGTTGTTTTATATGTAGATGATTTAATCTTTACTCGCAATGAAGTTTCTCTCATTGATGATTTTAAAGCAGTCATGAAGAGTGAATTTGAAATGACTGATTTAGGTTTTCTGAGATATTTTCTTGGAATAGAAGTAGAGAAAAATTAAAATGGGATTTTTATCTCCCAAGCAAAATATGTTGAAGAAGTGTTGAAAATATTTAACATGCATAATAACAAGGCAGCTATAACTCCAACTGTCATGGGGTTGAAATTAAGCAAAGAAGACAGCAACAAGGATTTTAATCCAAGTTTGTATAAGAGCATAGTTGACAGCCTCATATATTTGACTGTAACTAGGCCGGATATTATGCACGCTGTAAGTTTAATTTCCAGATTCATGGAAACACCAAAAGAGACTCATTGGCAGGCAACCAAGAGGATTCTAAGGTATGTGAATGGAACGAAGGGGTATGGTATTTTCTACTCCTCATCTGAAAATTCTGAATTGATTGGTTACATTGACAGTGATTGGGCTGGAAGTGTAGATGTCACGAAGAGCACATCTGGATATTTGTTTCATATGGGATCGGGAGCCATTTGACGGGCTTCGAAAAAGCAACCAATAGTTTTTTTATCAACAACAGAGGCAGAGTATGTGGCAGCTACAGTAGCAGCATGTCAAATAGTTCGGATGAGAAGAATGTTGAGGAGTTTGTGTCATGAACAGGTAAAAGGCACAACAATTTATTGTGATAATAGCTCAGCAATAGAATTATCAAAGAATTCAGTGTTTCACAAGAGAATGAAACACATTGATGCCAAGTATCACTACATAAGAGAGCTAGTGAGAAATGGTAAAATTGTTTTGAAGCATTGCAAAACAGAGGAGCAGTTTGCTGACATTTTGACAAAACCATTGAGGGAGAAAAGTTTTAATTATCTCAGAGAATGTCTGGGTATGAAAGATAGTAGCAGTTGTAATTAAGGGAGAGTGTTGGAAATTAATTCCAACTGCAATCTGAAACAGGTGGAAAGAAATTTAAATTTTTATGATAGTTTTTGAAGAACAGAAGCAAAAAAGTCATGATTCATTTTTTACTTCGCCGTGCATTAAATTTTATGGGTTAAAATCCCTGCAACAACCGACTTAGTTTACAAAGGGCACATCCCTTTTGATTTTGTAAATCACGATTTGCGCCACGTTACCCCTCACCGCCTTACTTCATTTAAAAGGCAGAATAGGACAAAATTTGTTTTATTAATTTTAAATATCTTAGATAATAATATGTTTGCAACATATATATGTAATAGACATAAATAGTTTTAAGTTAGAAGAAGAGAGACTGTGTGTTGAAGATAGAGAGCAGAAAACAGAGAAATCTTGAAACGTTGTGTTTTGTAGCAGCAGAGAAAACTCTCTGTGTTGCCGCAACTATTCCTGTGTGTTGCCGCAACTGGATCTGTGTGTTGCTGCAACTATTCCTATGTGTTGACGCAACTGGCTCTGTGTGTTTCTACAACTCGAACTGGGTGTTGTCACAAATGAGACTGTGTGTTTCCGCAACAAAAGACTCAGTGTAAGAGAACAGGAAAATGTGTAAAAGCAACAAATGAAAAATACAGTAAGGAGTATTTTGTGTAGTCCAAAACTGTATTTCTTATGAAAGATTGTATTTTGTAATAGTCATTTTTATGCTTAATGAAAAAGGGTTTTTCTCCATAGCTCTATCCACATCTCTATTAAATCTTTGTGTTGAGTTGAGGAATTGTTTTATTCCTTTGTGTGTTTGGAATATTCAGAAATTCCCAACTGTCTCTTTATACAATGGATCTCTTTAAGCTCTTTATACAACAGATCTATTTCGGGTGGTTTCCGGAGTATTGCTGACTTATTAGTTAATGATTTCACTTCCAAATATATGATCATCTTCATTTTTGTTCTTCCCATTAGATTTGTATTTATGGAATGCATGAAATGACGCAAAATATATCATAAAAAAGTATGGGAAATATTGTAAGGACAGTCTTTACTTACATCATATGAATCTCTAATTTACAAAGAATTTTCTCAAAGAATAATTGAGATTAGGGACTTGATCAATAATTGAGATTAGGGCCTTGATCAATAATTGAGATTAGGGCCTTGATTTCTTGTCATTAATGTTCATATGTACCTTTGAGGACAAATTTCAAAGGCATAATATACACATATTTAGGTCCTCCCACATATTCCTTTGTAGAAATCCTTTTCAATGCTTCTCTTGCTCATTTGGGCATACCTATGAAATATGATGTGTGCGTTGTAGATGTAAAGACTGAGGAATCCCAAATTGAGCTACTAGTTCCAAAATACACAGAATTGAATTAGTCCCACAACTAAATCTGGATGAATCATTCCTATAACAATAATATTTGAGAAAGTTTGATCCTTCAACATTTCAACCATCCCAAAAAAAGATCATCAGAGCTATAGGACAATATCCTGGGTTCTTTTTTATGCTCAATTAGTGCTCCATCGTCTATCATTTCTATGAATCATTGTATTTTCCCTCCCATTAGATTTATCTTCCCTAATTAAAATGTACATAACATGACATGCTCACAAACATATTTTACCAACGAGTTCACACAGTCAACCTTTCGAATATCATTGCAGCCGTGCTGAAATAGAGCTTTTGTGGGATAATCTGATGCTTTTTTCACCCGGTCCTTGAAGCTCTACATTTTCTAACCATTTTGGATAATATTTACTATATGTGATGGATCAATATTTCCATTTGTGTGCTCCAATAACATATGACTTTGCGCCAATAGAAATTTGTCTAGAGACCACCTCTACAGCCTCACCACCGGGAAACACACCTTCGTATGCCTTTACTATTAACTCTTCATCCAAACTCGAATCACATAAAATAATTCTTAGTCCATTGAAAAATTTTGGGTTCACATTCAATGGTTGATTCTGTCAGTCTTGATCAATGACCAAAAAAAAACATGAGCCATCCTCCCTCCAATTAAATTCATTTGAATCATGTGCAAGTAGAAAGTACAAATCATCATTAGTGATATCAAAAACAAGATGTACAAAAGCATTATAATTGCATAGTAGAGAGGGAATTGATCCTAATCGAATGTAAACAAAAACAAAATCTCCTTCCTCCCTTTCACAATACGAATAATAACTGTTGAACCTAATTGAACTTCACTAATAAAGGAACACAATGATTTTACAATAAATATTGATGAAAGATGTAAATCCTTTCCTTTGGAATTCAACAACCCAATATTTAAAAATATAAACATTGGTTATTTTACCTTTTCTCAACAATTTGTTTAAAGTTGTCCGTGACCTGAAATATGTAATGGAAAATGAATTACAAATCTAAAATAAAAGCATGTCTGCTGGAGTCTCTGTCAAAGGATCTGACATCGATGTATCCAAAGGATATAATAAATCACAAAATCAGACCATCAAAATTCGACCATCTAGTGATGTTGTTCCATTCCATTACTGGAAAGTTTCAAAGATTATCTGCTGACAGTGCTAGACAGGTACAATAACAACAATAATACATGAAAAACCTTGCCATGTTTTCATCTTTGAAGTTGTTTTACCCTTTTCTTTGTAAACAATCAGTGGGGAAACACTGCCAGGAATAGGATAACAGTGACCCGCAAAATAGTCTTTGAAGTGAAAACAAGCACTAATTATACAAGCACGTCAAAATCGAAACTCCCTTGGGACCCATTTGATTGGCCAAGGTCAGTATTCTGACCAAGAAAAACCCAACACTTTTGTTGAGACAACTATGTAACTTGGGTATCTAGCACCCTTTTCAATTTTGCCAGATATTGAAATTCAATGTCTAGAGACAAGTGTAATGCGCAACTTGCAGTTTATGGATAATGGAGCAACCAAATAGGTGTCTCTTTCAAACCCTACAAATAACTTCAATTTGACAGCGTCAAACATTCCACAAATTGGCGGAATGCTGAGGGGGTGATTGTTATATGTGGTTTTAAAGGATATTGGTGATACATATTTATAGGATATTAAATGTTATTAGGTATATATTATCCACCATTATATTTAAACAAATTTAAATTTAAAAGTAAACCTTATATATCCAAAAACATTTAATATCTTATAGCCCAAGTAATTTAAATTTAAAAGTAAACATTATATATCCAAAAACATTTAATATCTTATAGCCCAAGAAAATAATGGTTACCCTCAATATTTGATATAGGCTGTCAGGCTATTGTTTATATGCGCCGATGCTTTCATAGTTGTTCGATGCATAGTTCATGCATATTGCACCTCTTCTCCCGTTCCATAGGGTTTGATGCATTCAGATATATCTTGACATGATGATTGCCTATCAGTTGGTGGATTTGGACGTTGAAACAGAATTTGAGGTTGGATATTGATCCAATAATTTTGATGAAAATTACTATAACCCTGCAATATATATCATAGAAGGCCCCATATATCATAGAAGGATCGAGAGCACAAATGGGCTTATAAAAAAAAAAAATTAAATCCTAATTCAGCTCGTAAAGAAAGAAAACATTTGGCAAAGCTTAAAATTTTGTGACAAGGTCAAACTGTAGGTCACTTTTCCCACTTTTTCCAAGATTTGAAATAGTCAACAACATTTGTGTGTCAACTTGGCACAAGACACCACTTTCATTGACCTCTTCCTTATACATGCTCTCCCACTTGGAATTCCTTGTCCATCCTCACTTAGTGTGTATAACTATTTTAGCTATCCTATATTTCATTTAATTTATACTTGATCTTGACCACTTCTTGCTCCATTTCTTCGAGCATATTAAGTCTGAGGACTACTTTGTTTACTAGGTCATCCTAGTTAATAGAAGTTTTGAACTTTTGCCCATATAGTGCCTCAAAAATACTCATCCCCTGTGACTCTTGATATCCATTTTTTTATGAAAGCTTCACTAATGATAGGAAATCTTCCCACTTCTTTGGTTGATGCATGACTTAAATTATCAGCATGTCCTCAAAAATTATGTTCACTCTTTCCATATGGACATATATTTAAGGATGATAGGTTGTACTAAAAGCTATTTGTGTTCCAATATAGGAAAAATATTTTTCTTCACCAAAAAATATAACTAAATTTAGCATATCGATCCGATATAATCTTCTTAGGAACACCGTGCAAATTGAATGTTTCATTCTTGAATATATGAGCTATATCAATAGATTCGTGAGTGGACTTGACAACCATGAATTGAGTATCCTTACTCATCTTGTCCACTACCACCATAATGGCATCATTTAGTTTATTTCTCTTTGGAAATATCATAATGAAGTTCATAGATATGACTTCCCGCTTCCACTTAAGAATTTTTGTTGGTTGCAGCAATCCTAGTATATTCCTACATTCTACTTTTACTTGTTAGCACTCCAAACACTTGGAAATATATTCAACATTTTCCTTCTTCAATATTGGATAATAATACATTTTCATTATGGTCATTATCATCCGATGACCATAATGGCCCAAGTAAAGTATTTTATGAAACTCATCGATGATGAGCCTCATCCAATCAACTACATTAGGCACATACTTTCTATCTTTTGAAAAGTAACATACCATCATCAATGAGCTAGTAGCTCTTACTCACAAATCCTTTTGTTTCATTATCCCAACATTTATTTTCATGATAGTATTGTTCATAATAATAAAATGGTTTTTTAATCCTTCCCCCAATGTCAACAATGTAAGTTCTCAAGTATACCAAATGAGTCTCTTGTAGACTCCTACTAAGTGCATCTACTGCCTTATTTTATTATTCCTTGATGTACTTTATCTCAAAATTGAATTTGTTAATAAAAGCTAACCATCTTCCTTGTCAACATTTAATTTATACTCATTAAATAGATATCTGAGTCCCTTGTATTTTTTCATCAACCCAATCCTTCTCCCTAATAAGTAATTCCTCCACATTTTTAAAGTATGCACCATTGCTACTACCTTTAAACCACGGTTAACATAATTCTTCTTAGCTTCATTTAATTTCCTTGATCATAGAAAACTACATGTTCTTATTGCATAAATATTCAACCAAGTCCTTCCTTGGTAGAATCTGTGCAAACCATAAAGTCCTTATAGATTTGTTATTTGTAATATTCGCACACATGTGACTAATTTTTTAAGCTACAAAAAACTAGCTACACATTATGTCGCCTACTAAAATTTGATGAATTTCCTTGCAAAGAAATGATTGGGTTTTTACCTTTGAGAAGAAACAAATGAAACTTCATTAATATCATGGTAGGCCCATGAAAAATATGATGTGTGAGATTTGCGGGAGTGGGCCACTCCATTATAGACTTGATTTTTTCAAAATCTACATCCACTCCTTTTGAAATAACATTCCCCAAGTAGTGAACCTATGTTTGTAAATATTCACACTTGTTGAGTTTTGCATACAACTTATGGTCCATAAGTAATCAATCTTAGGCAGTATTCATGCTCTTCCTTAATTTTTTAATATGCGAGGATATCATCCACAAATACCAATGCCAATCAATCCAACAAAGGTTTGAGGACATTTTTCATCAACTGTATCAATGTGGTTGGGGAATTTGTATGCCCAAATAACACCACTTCAAATTCATAGTGGACATATATAGTCCTGAAGGTGGTTTTGTGAAAGTATTTATGTTTATCCCTAATATAATGATATCGAGACCTAAATTCTATTTTGGAAAAAAAATGCAACACCTTTCAACTAGTTGAATAAGTAATGAATTTTGGGAAGAGGGTACTTGTTCTTAATAGTAGCCTTGTTTAGTTGTGGCTAACTTATACACAACCATATTGTACCATCATTCTTTATGAAAAATGGTGATGCGGCTCCCCAAGATCATATGCTGGGATTAATGTATCCACTATCAAGCATCATTTCTAGCCACACAACTTCAATTCTACAAATTAAGCCATACTCATGCAATATGGAGTCTTTTCTACTAGCACTATTCCTAGAATTAACTAAATGGTAAAATTGATGTCTCTTTTGAGTGGCAGTACCAAATATTCTTTTAGGAATACATCACTAAATTTTTTTAACACTAGCCTACTTTCAAATTGGCCCATGCTTCCTTCGAATTCTTCATTCATGTGTATTACATATGACACACTTCTATTTATATTGCATTGGTTCACTTGAAGTGCATTTATTTTCCTAAGTGTGATCGATCTCTTTGTCCTCTACAATGATATCTTCTCAGAAATGTCACTAAGGCATTCCATTTCTTTCTTATAATAGTCAATATTGGTTTTGTGGGCTTCTAACTACTACATGCTCATTAAAAATTCATATGATCCAAATGGTGATAAATTGAGAGAAACTATGGTGGTCATGCCACTAATATCAATAGGGAGAGACTCCATTATGTATGTCCCCGTGGCTAGTTAAACTAGCCAGGATTTTTCATGGTTTTTGTTTGGAAATTCACATTCCTCTGTAGCCTATGGTCTGATATAGCTGAAATTTGAACTTAGGTCAATTAAAATTGAAACAACTGTTTAATGATCATAATTTATATTTGGGTTACTACAACTTGATGGTATGCTTACTTATTATCCAGTCTAGTATAAATTCGTGGTATTTTCTATGCAACATCATTCACCATTGTTTCTTCTTGTACATTTCATAACTTTTTGTTGGTCTATTTTCCTTGAGGATAGTTCCTCCATAAATATTTTTCTCCACAAGTTCAACATTGTACAAGCCCTTTCATGGACCTTTCAACCTCTTCATTTGTTAATTTTGAGTGTCTATTTCTTAACAGTAGCCTTGTTTAGTTGTGGCTATGCTATATACAACCATAATGTACCATCATTCTTTATGAAAAACAGTGATGGGGCTCCCATAGCTCATATGATTGGAGTAATGTATCCCCTATCAAGCATCATTTCTAGCCACACAACTTCAATTCTACAAGTTGAGGTATACTCCTACAATATGGAGTCTTTGCTACTATCACTCTTCCTATAATCAATTAAATGGTAAAATTGATGTCCCCTTTGAGTGGCAGTACCAAATATTCTTTTAGGAATACACCAATAATTTTTTTTAACACTAGCCTACTTTTAAATTTGTCCATGCTTCCTTTGAATTATTCATTCCTGTCTATTACATATGACACACTTCTATTTATAATGCATTTCTTCACTTGAAGCGCATTTATTTTCCTAAGTGCAATCGATCTCTTTGTCCTTTACAATGATATCTTCTCAGCAACATCACTAAGGCATTCCATTTCTTTCTTATAATAGTCAATATTGGTTTTGTGGGATTCTAACTACTGCATGCTCATTAAAACTTCATATGATCCAAATGGTGATAAATTGAGAGAAACTATGGTGGTCATGCCAATAATATCCACAGGGAGAGACTCCATTATGTATGTCCCTGTGTCCAGTTAAACTAGCGAGATTTTTTTCATGGTTTTTATTTGGAGATTCACATTCCTCTACAACCTATGGTTTGATATAGCTGAAATTAGAATTTAGGTAAATTAAAATTGAAACAGGCTGGCTAATGATCATAATTTATATTTGGGTTACTACAACTTGATGGTATGCTTACCTGTTATCCAGTCTAGTATAAATTCATGGTATTTTCTATGTCACATCATTCACCATTATCTCTTCTTGTACATTCCATAAATTTGTGTTGGTCTATTTTCATTGAGGATAGTTCCTCCGTGAATATTTTTCTCCACAAGTCCAACATTGTACAAGCCCTTTCATGGAACTTTCAACCTCTTGATTTGTTAATTTTGACTATCTATTTCGTAAGAGTAGCCATGTTTAGTTGTGTATAACCTATACACAACCATAGTGTACCATCATTCTTTATGATAAACGGTGATGGGGTCCCCAAGGTCATATGTCGGGATTAATGTGTTCCCTATCAAGCATCATTTCCAACCACGCAACTTCAATTCTAAAAGTTGAGGCATACTCATGCAATATGGAGTCTTTGCAACTATCACTATTCCTAGAATTAATTAAATGGTAAAATTGATGTCTCTTTTGAGTGGTAGTACCACATATTCTTTTATGACTACATCACTAATTTTTTTTAAATCTAGCATACTTTCAAATTGGCCCATGCTTCCTTTGAATTCTTTATTCATCTTTATTACATATGACACACTTATATTTCTACTGCATTATGTTACTTGAAGCACATTTATTTTCCTCTGTGCGGTCAATCTCTTTTCCTCTACAATAATATCTTCTTACCAAGATCACTAAGGAATTCCATTTTTTTCTTAAAATAGTCAATATTGGTTTTGTGGGCTTCTAACTACTACATGCTCATTAAAACTTCATATGATCCAAATGGTGATAAATTGAGAGAAACTACAGTGGTCATGCCACTAATATCCATAGGGAGAGACTCCATTATGTATGTCCTCATGGCCAGTTAAACTAGCCAGGATTTTTCATGGTTTTTCTTTGGCAATTCACATTCCTCTACAGCCTATGGTCTTATATAGCTGAAATTAGAACTTAGGTCAATTAAAATTGAAACAAGATGGTTAATGATGATAATTTATATTTGGGTCACTACAACTTGATGGTATGCTTACATGTTATCCAGTCTAGTATAAATTCATGGTATTTTCTATGCCACATCATTCACCATTGTTTCTTCTTGTACATTTCATAACTTTGTGTTGGTCTATTGTTGTTGACGATAGTTACTCCATATATATTTTTCTCCACAAGTCCAACATTGTAAAAGCTCTTTCATGGACCTTTGAACCTCTTGATTTGCTAATTTTGAGTGTCTATTTCTACTAATCATTGTGGAAATCTGCTTGTACTCATTCCTAGTAGAAGTAGTGAACTTCCCATTTTCTCTCATTTTTTAAATCTCAAGGAATTTGACCCTTTTCCTTTGAATTTTACCACATTTTTCTTATTCAAGTCTACTTATAATTCAACATTATGTTAATATTGTTCATATCAATAAATAATATTTTTTATGGTCCCCTCTACGGTTTTTAACTCGTCAAATTTCATTCTATATCAATAATCTTGTGGTGATCCACTATGATGCATCTAGATCTTTACTTTCACATCCTCGAGGTAAGGCACATACCTCTGTAACTCAAAGAATATATTTTTTTACTCATGAGTTGTCAATTTCCCAAATTTGTGTTCATGTAGTTCTTTGACCTTGTTGCCATAGAAATTTCCAAATAGTTACTTCTCTAATAAGTGTTTATTGAAGTTTCTCCATGAAAAATATTTCTCCCTGATATCTTTAACATTGTTCAAATATTCTCACCATATATCAGGTTCTATTTTCAAACTAAAAATAACAACTCTAGCTTTCAAGCTCTCATAGTAGTCATCCACCCTGACATATTTCTTCATCCCCAATAGCCAAGCCTCTACCCCTTTAAGTTCTTTATCTCTATATCAAAGGTTCGGGGCTTTAATTTCTTGAACTCGTCTATCATAGAACTTTTATTGATAGTTCTCTAATTATGGTGTTTCTTACCTACAATATCTCATGTTCGATAAGGTATATACTTGGATCTCTTTCTAAAGTGTTGAGTATAATTGTGCCTTAATATGCGTGCCTATTGTTAACACCAGAAAATCATACATGCAAAATATATTAAAAATGTCAAGAGAAAGGTACATATGAATATTTTCAGAGAACAAATACATTAGGAAAGGAAAAAAAAATCATTTTTCCTTAGGTTGAGATGAAAATTAATGGAAAATGCACTGGAAACAATGGATGTTTTCATACAACCCGGTTATTCGTTCGATAGTCGTTCAGTCCTGGGGATGACGAAAGGTCACCATTCGAGACCACTTGACATGCTTGGTCAAGATGATTCTCTACCTAGTACTGTTAAGGACAACCAAATTTGAGACACCTTAAGGAGGTGTGCACCCCACAAAGGCATATCCTCGCCACCCTTCGGTCACTATCAATATTGTGCCAAGAGAGGGAAGAGAATTTCAAAATATTGCTATACAAACTGGCCTTTGAAGGAAGAAATTGAGACACATTGTTACACTGGCCAAATTGCTTCGTACCAAACCAACTTGCAAATTCCAACAACAGAGGGATTGGAATGACTTGTATGTTCACCATCCAACATCTCAGTCCAAGAAAGAGAGGTTCACCATTTGATCTTGATTGATCATCCTTTGAGAGAGGGAGAAGGTGCTTGAAGGAACTTGAGGGAAAAAGCCCCCATTTTTTGGGTATTTGAGCTCCATAGCTCAAAGGACCCGCTTCACAAGTTTAGCATTGTAAATTTTTCACCACCAACACCTAATAAAGGGAAAATTCCCCACTTGTGTTATTAGGTTTTTTGCTCCATTGAGCACTTGTATTTTATATCTTTTGTTATGAAATTTTTTTTGTATGCTTATTTTTGTCTCCAAAATTAGTGTACATTATTTTAAATATGTTCCATTTAGAGTAAAAAATCATTTTTCTCCCTGACCATGTGCAGGTAAAACCCAACTTGCTAAAGAAGTGTGTCTGGTACACCCTCACACCAAATACACTACCACAGGAATGGCAACTCCACTGGATTCTTTATTTTGAGTTAATGGTTGTTTTTTCACGTCCCTCTTCCTGCTAAGTTTGCTGCAAAACGCCCTTACATTTTTTCTACATCTCTCATTATACTCAGTGAAATTTTTACAAATTAGATGGGAAAATTTCTTTTCATTCTTCTCGATAGTGCGCCTTGTGCTCGAATAGACGTACACTCTACGCTTGTGGGAATATAACTCGCGCGATAGACCAACAAGCAAAAAAATTGCTATTCTTCCCCTTTCTAAGGTGATTGGAAACCCCTAATAATTTTTCATCATTGTGTTTTTGTATTTCATTACTGTTAGGACACTTAATTGCTATGCTTAACCTCGAATTAGGGTAGCAATTGGGTAGTTTTAATTTTAGTATTTTATTTTGCAAATTACACATATTTTAAGTAGGGAGAAAGTAAGTGGCCCTAAATCCATGCATGTTTTTTGAACAAATCATTTGCTGATAATCATAAAAAACATGTAGCATAATTAGTCAAAATTAAGTGGTCCTTGATATCCGCACATCTTATTCCAGGTCAAGTTTTTTTAATTTTTCACTACATTAGTTTAATTTTGCATCAATATTTGAGACTAGGATCAAACTGTCAACAAAGAAGGTGAGTAATCTCTGCCATCCTTTCACCTCTCGATGAACATGGGTACTGTTGTGGCCAGCTTCTTATTTAGTATTTTCACTACTACTAAATAAGTGGGGACCCTTAGTCAAAAAACTTTAAAAATCAATTAGTGCTTGTATTTCCTTTTTCAATAAAACTTACTATCATAAACTTAGGAGAATACCCCTTGAAAAAACTAAAAAGGCTTAAGTTTTATGATAAGGTAGGATAAAATCATTCCTTAAGAAATATCGCATCGCAAAAAGGTAATGGATACCTCCTTACAAGAAGAATTCTAAGATTGTGAGATCGTGATGCGAAACTACGCACTAAAAACATTCATCGCATCGCATGCCTCAAATATCACTTATGCTGAAAAACATCAAACCGCCGATATGCGATGGCACATATCGCAAATCACATTTCGCAGAAAACACATTAACGAATGATTGTCATATGCTACGCTCCAGCGATTTTGCGATATTGCAAAGAAAATCATAGATTGCCTTATCGCAGATCTGTAGGGCTCGTTGTACGAAATTTTTTTTCCATAAACTGAGACCTGGTTATGTGCTTTAATGTTAATCAATGAGTTAGTTGCCAATCATTAATGAAGTATGGTTTTTTTCTGATCGAAGAGCCATTTCACGTAAGGTGGTATATTTTATATGTCTTCAGCATTTAAAGCTTTCCTGTCACCTTTTTCTTATCATTATTCTCACCTCATTTGTAAACTACAGGAATGAAGAACAAAAAACTATACAAAGTAGTATTCAGGATATTATGGGAAAGAAAGGCAAAGCTCCAAGTTCTGAAGACAAAGAAATGACGCCCTTATATATAGACACCACCTGTAATAAATATGTTGGTATTACTACTTGAGAAGGCATGTACAGTCTACTTGAGGAAGAGAATCCAAAAATGATGGAGGTTACAACAACTGCAAACAGGCTGGAGACAGAAGGCTCAAGAAAAGGCAGAATCAATCAAAAGATTAACTAAGTTAAATTGGGATTCTTACTGGGCATATTTGGTAAAACCACATAGCTAGTGCATGACTCTCAAATGTATCATCAATTCTACCAAGAAGATGGCGTCAGCTCTTGCCGATTCCATTTTCAAAAGACAGTTAAAGTTAGAATTCAACGAGCCGACTCTTCTCAAACAAATGTTGAATGCTTGCGATTTCAAGGAATAGATACACAAATAGTTAGTTGTTAATTTTAATTTTGGATTCAGTGTTAGTATTAATTTTTCTTTATTTTTACCTGAAATGAGGACGGTCATTTAAACCGTATCCTACATTTTTGTAATAAATTATTTTTAGATTTAGTTAGTAGTATTTAAACCCTTCTCATGCATTTAGAGAAGGGTCTTGAAATTTGTCAAAAACTTGTCCTCAAAACATGCACTTTTGCACTCTCCGAGGAGGTTTTGATGAATGAATGGAACAGGATTTATTGATATCTGGATTTAATATCTACTACTGATGTTGCACTTTTGTACTCTTAGTGGATGTTGGATTAAGAAGAGATAAATCATTATTGCTTGAAGCTCATGACTAAAACTAGTTATAAATGGTACTTTTATCCCTTAACTATTTCTACCTTTGTGTTAAAGTGATATTCATGTTCAGTTATTTATATATTGATGGGTGAATGATTGAGTTATCATTTGGCACTTCTGTATGGTGATAGCTATTTATTTATTCTTAATATATGAGTAGCTTATTATGCGATATTTTTTTTACAATTGTTTCGTTTAACTTTTTATATGAAGTGGTTTATCTCCATTGAATTCTTTTCCCATAACAGTTGAATGATATTTATTACCAATTGTTATTTGAAATCATTTTAGATCACATAACGGAAAGATTACATCCCGGGTTAGTGTAGAATTAGATATTTTTGTTTATTAGAATACAATTGCATGTTATTAGATTAGAGTTAGAATAAAAGAATTTCACTTAGGAACTTTTAGAAATAAAATATCAATTCTCAACACACACACACACACACATATTGGGAAACTGGTCCCATATCCCCAATCAGAGCCACTATACCAAATGGAAAAGGAGCTGCTAACCAAGGTCCGGACCAGGTGGGTATCCCCTTTGTTGTAGACCCGATTTTCGGGGCTTCAACATATTTGGAACTAGAAGGAGGGCCCCGAACTGTGAATGGAAAGTAATTCAAAATATAAATACCATTATGAGAGTAAATCGCCCTCACCATCTCCCCCGACTTTCCCATCGCACTTAGAATCTTTAAATCTAGAGCTAGAAATCGAAAGAACGACAGCCGCTCCCACAAACCCTGACATTTCAGAAGAATTTTCTATTGAAACTCCTGAAGTTGAATCTTTGATCCATAAAATTCAGTGATTTTCAATATCACCTCAAAGATCTGATAAATCTCAAGGCAGCGTGACTTCGCAATATAACCCTGCTCATCCTCTCACCAGATTAAAGAGCGAAAAGTTGGGTGTTCAGCCAACCGAGTTACCTCTACCTACAAGGAAGAGAGCAAGGAAATCACCTAAAGGGTCTGATAGTGAGACTCTTTCATCATCACCATCCATCTCAACCTCTTCATCGCGAAGTCAACCATCCACCCCTCCACTTCAGATTATTGTCCACCAGTCCATTGGAACTTCCACATCTCCTTCTCAAACATATGGAATCGTAAATTTTCCGCCAGTCCATTGGAACTTCCACATATCCTTCTCAAACATCTGGAATCGTAATATCCTCATCTTCCCAACCAGAGGGATCATCTTCTGTACTTTCCTCTGTTGGTAATTCAGTGATGGCCCAATCTCCATGGAATAACCCAGGGGCAGTCTTAATGCCTACGCCCTTGAGTCAAATACCGATCCATCCTGAAAAATGGCTACCTATGTTTAATCCTAAAGAAGACATGTTAGCAGAATAACATATAAATAACTTTATGTTGTCCATAAATCTCAATGGAGTTACCAATGAAGATGTTGTCTTCCGACTTTTTCCCTATACTCTACAAGGAGCAGCCGGATCATGGTATTTCTCATTACCGTATGGATCTATCACTGGTTAGGATATCTTCCAAGAACAATTTTTGACTAAGTTCAGTGATGAAAGGTCTATGGCGACACTGATCAATGACCTGTCTAACCTTAGGGCCGAGTCAAAAGAACCTATCAAAGATTTTAATTCACGTTTCAATAAATTGTTAAATAAAATTCCTACTGCTTCCAAGCCTAGCGAAGAAGTAAAAAGTGAATGGTACATCTCTGCTTTACCATCAAACATAGCAATCTTCATTGATAGGGCTAACAAAACAAATTTAGCTGACAATATGAAGGAAGCAATAGCGGTAGAGAAACGTATCATAGCCCTAGAAAAGAAAAACGCAATAGAGGAACGAAAATCCAAGAAGGTTACTTTTAAGGAAGACCCCAAGAAAAAAAAATCGAAAGATCCGTTCGATTTAGAAGGATTGCAGAAATTTCTGAAAACCATGTCCAACGAAATGGTTGACATTAAGAAACAAGTGAATTTTTTTTTTTCTAAAAAGTCGTACAAGCCTTATAGAAGAAACCCTTCGACCGATTCAAAGCTGCCAAATGATATCACAAGTGCTGAATCAGAAGAAGAAGATGAAGAGATTACTACTGAAGAACCTACCGATGAAGAAGAAGTTGTAGAAGTACAAGGTATGTGGGATTTCATCCTCCCAGATGAAGAATATCAAGAGGCATTCCCGGTTAACACTCGAAGTAGAAATCAACTTGATCCTCCTCAACCTACTCCTAAGCCAAAGAGCACAAGCTCAATGACTAAGGATAAAGTCGCAGCCAAGAAAACGACATCTAAAGTGACTAAAACCAACCCAGTCCAAACAGATTCATCAACTCCATAAAAAACGCTAACCGTTTCGGATGAAATGGAGTATAATATCATAGAATACATGAAGAAGACTAGGGCTAACATCACTTTTTATGAATTGATCAAGTTAAAACACCAGCAAAAGGTACTTTTAAAAGAATTACATGGTGTACCAGAAAAACCTCTGCCCGCCACTGTAATCTCTCAAGCTTCCCATGAAATGGGAAGACCTCCAACTAATGTGATTAATAAAGTTGATCCAAACGATATCGCTTTAATTGGGGGAAGGTCGAGATCTCATACTCCCCCATTTCTTCTTACTTATGAAGTTTTCAATAAAAATTTGCATAATTTCTTAGTGGATTCTAGAGCTTCATCTAATATTTTACCAAAATCAATATGTGCAAAGTTGAACGTTCAACCGAAAAAATCTATTGTGTTCATAGTTCAGTTAGATAGATCGCAAGTTGAAGTGATCGGCGAATTAAATCAGGTTACCATAAGGCTATCATCTAATCCAAAGGTATGTCAAGTTATCGACATTTTAGTTGCAGATATTCCAGAATTTTATGGCTTAATTCTTAGCAGAGATTGGTCAGAAAAAATTCACGGATACTTTGCAACTTATTGGTCGCACATGTGGCTCCCTTACAATGGTAAACCAAATAAGATAAAGGTTGAGCGAGAAAGACATCAGAAATACATAGTAACAGAATTGGAAGGAGAAAATGAACTGGTAGCATACAACAATAATATCATTGGCAACTACTCAGTTGATTCTTTCTTAGGAAATTCTAATGCTCATATTTCACCTTACTTAGAACATTCTGTTTTATCTCAAGGAGAAATTTTTTCTGAAACAGATAGTTCTAAATGTATTAGTTTTATAGATGCTCCTGTAAATAAATCTTTATTTTGGAAGTTATTTTTTGACGGTTTTAAGTCTAATGATGGAGCAGGAGCAGGATGCATGTTAATCAGTCTAGAGGGAAACAAAAATATGCTAACTTGTAGACTCGAGTTCGATTGCACCAATAATACTGCATAATACGAGGCTTTAGTCCAAGGATTATACAAAGCAATTAGATTAGAAATCAAATATCTACAAGTTTTCAGAGATTCTGAAATTGTAATCAGACAGGTACGGAATACTATACATTGTTTATCAGGTCATTTAAAGCATTACCAATATTTAGTTCAAGATCTAACTGAACACTTTATAGCATTTAATATTTCATCAATCCCCAGACTCCAGAATTCTAGTGCAGACCTCCTAGCTAACGTAGCTTCCAAACTCATTCCTTCAGAAGACTATAGCCCTGATCGATTTTCAATCGAATTAATCTTTAGACCCTTGATTCCTGATAACATTACCAATTGGAGGATTTTAAATGATGATCATGATATTGTAAGCTTCCTCACATCTAAAGGATCTTACACCAATCAGATAATTGATGAGGACTAACATGACAGACAATTGCAACAAGATAGCACTAATAATGCTATGCCCAAGTCAATAGTCAAGTTAGAAGACCTTTATGATTTGAAAGATCGATTCAAAAGATCTACCAATTCAAAACTACAAAGTTCAACTTTGAACTATGAATTAGTAAATCTAGGAACTAATACCAAACCAAAGAATATCAACCTAGGCCTTGGCCTAGCTCCTGAGGAAAAATTAGCGTATGTTCATCTCTTGAAACAATACAAAATTGTCTTTGCTTGGAACTATGATGAACTCAAAACTTATGACACTTCTATCATCCAACATACTATCCCAATGATAAACGATGAAAAACCTGTCCAACAAAAGCTGAGAAAGATCCATCCCAATCTAGAAAACCAGATCAAATCTGAACTCAATAAGTTATTGAAAGCTAAAATCATTTTTCCCATTCGACATTCTAAACGGGTTTCCAATATGGTTCCCATTAGAAAGAGGAACGAAGACATTAGAATTTTCATTGACTTTCGAAATCTTAACAAAGCCTACCAAGAAGATAATTTTCCTTTGCCTCCCATGGAGAAAATACTGCAGGCAGTCACAGGATCAGAATTAATGTCCTTCTTGGATGGTTTCTCTGGCTACAACCAAGTGTTGGTCCATCCTGATGATCAATTGAAAACCACATTCATAACCAAATGGGGCACTTACACGTATCAAAATATGCCCTTTGGTCTAATCAATGCTGGTGCCACATTTCAGAGAGCCATGGACATTGCATTCAATGGATTAGTTAAAAAATCATTGGTAATTTACTTGGATGATATAACTGTATATTCCAAGAAACGAGGCAATCATCTAAGAGATTTAAAATAGATCTTCCAACGTTGTCAAAGGTATGGAATTTCACTTAACCTGAAAAAATCATTTTTTTCATTAAGTGAAGGAAAACTTCTTGGATTCATAGTGTCAAAATCTGGAATTCATATTGATCCTGACAGAATCAAGGAGATTTCCGAAATACCCCTACCTCACAACAAGAAAGCTATGCAATCTTTCCTTGGCTAGATTAATTTTTTAAAGAGATTTGTGCCAGATTTTTCAAGAATTGTATCTCCTTTACAAGCAATGATTAAAAAGAACTCAAACTTCAAATGGGGCCAAGACGAATATGAGGCATTCAATCTGATCAAACAAGAAATTGTTAACGCTCCATCTTTAGCAACTCCAAATTTTTTCGATCCTTTTACTTTATATACATTTGCCTCTGATAGATCATATGTTGTGATACTTACTCAAGCAAATCAAGACAAGGTAGAAGCCCCAATTTCTTTTTTCAGTTCAAATTTACAGGGGGCTGAGTTAAATTATTCCGATGTAGAGAAACAAGCTTATGCTGTTTTCAAAGAAATTAAATATTTCAGACCCTTTCTATTTAAAACCCATACAAAAATCATAGTACCATTTCCAGTGGTAAGAAATCTCTTAGTACGGAAATATGTGGGTGAGAAAAGAGCCAATTGGGTTACTGCCTTACAAGAATATGACATAGAAATCAAACCAGCAAGTATTGTAAAAGGTCAAGGCTTTTGCAAAATGCTAGCTGGAGCATCGTTTATTTCCGAAATACCATCTGCAGAGATACAAATGTATGAGGTAAGCCTACATGATGTTGAATCATTATACGCTGATATCATATTTTATCTAAAGAATGGATATGCTCCTCCAAATCTTGATTACACCAAGAAAAGAGCTCTAAGGTTGAAGGCTAAACAATATTAGCTCGTGAACAATGTTATTTTTAGAATGAATTATGATTATTTTCTCCTTAGATGTCTTGTGAAATCTGAAGCTGAAAAAGTCTTGCAGGAACTCCACGATGGGCCAGCAGGCGGACATTATGTTGGAGATTCTACTGCACGTAAAATCCTTCGCGCAGGCTATTACTAGCCCACACCATTCAAAGAATCACATAAATACGTAAGGAAATGTCAAGTTTGTCAAACCGCTGCTGGGAGACAAAAGAAACCATCATTGCCGCTGCAACCAGTCAACATTGAGCAGCCTTTTGATCAATGGGGATTGGACATAATAGGTGAGATCGTTCCTCACTCTTCTAAACAACATAGGTATATCCTTACAGCAACAGATTATTTTACTAAATGGGTAGAAGCATTTCCTCTCAAGACGGCTAATGCCGTGCATATCATCAAGTTCATAGATCAGTTCATAATCACCAGGTTTGGTTTACCTTTTGCTTTAATGTTTGATAATGCATTGTATTTTTCTGGTAATGCTATGACTGAATTTTCACTCAAAAGGGGTTTCAAACTTAAATACTCTGCCAATTATTACCCATAGGGGAATGGGTTAGCTGAATCTACAAATAAAAACTTAATCAGAATCATTAAGCGAACCATTGATCAAAAACACAAAAATTGGCATAAGTCTTTAATATATGCTTTATGGGCAGATCGAATAACGCAGAAAGCCTCCATTGACACTTCTCCCTTTAATTTAGTTTATGGGAAAGAAGTGGTTCTTCCAACTCATCTAGCAATTCCCTCTTTGGCCTTAGTTCAATATATTGATGAAGCACCAACTTCTTCCTTACAACTAAGGCAGCTGGAAATAATTAAGCTAGAAGAGCAACAAGAACATGCCAAAATAACTCATGCTCATCACCAAGCATTAGTAAAATCTTCTTTTGATTCAAACATGATATCCAGAAAGGACTTTCAGATGGGAGATCTAGTTTTAAAATGGGACAAGGCTCATGAGGAAAAAGGGAAACATACGAAATTTCAACGAATGTGGCTTGGCCCTTTCCAAATCGCAGAAGTCATAGGTCCATCGACTTTTATGTTACAGGATTTAACAGGAAAAATAGAGTCTTTACCTGTTAACGGACAGATCCTCAAAAAATATTTTCCATAGGAGATCATTCTTCTATTTTGTAGATTAGTTTTCTTTATTTTCATAATAAAACCAGTTGTAAATGGTTACATTTGGAATTCACGAAAAAGACACAAATTCTCTTTTAGATTTTTTTTTTTCACTTGTATAAATAGAATTCTTCTAGAAAATTGATCATTATTATTGAAAGATACAGTTAAAGGCTCTAAGCCTAGAAATGATACTAGTTTCAACCTTGTAAATTTTGATAAAAAATGACCTTTAGTGGGAAATTGTTTTATATCAGTCCAATAAAAGGTATCAATAACAAAACGAAGATTCTTTGTAGAAAAGCTCTTTCCAAAAACTCTACCATTGTCGTCCAGAGCTATCTTAAGGAAACAATGACTTCCTCCCCACCTAGGAAATTACAACGTTCAGGGAATAATCCAATGACACACTTTAACTTAAAAAGTAAGAGGTCTCATCACGAGTCGACTTATCATGATCATAGATATTATAGCTTACTAAATTTTCCAATACTGCATACCACAATAGGGCAATGACTCAATATTGTTGCAATCAAAAGACAAGGGGTCTCATCACGAGCCAGCTTGTTCAACAAAGTTATAAATCAAGTGAATGGCACTGTCATAAATTGGCTACCAAACCAAGACATTGTTCTTTAAGGGTAAAAAGAAAATGAAAGCGATAAGTGTGGATATGGATTTATCTTTGAAAATTGTATATTTCTCTAAGTAGGATACAGGATCATTGTTGGGTAACAGGTAACCCTGTCGAGGCTATAAACGCCTACTGGCAGCAGAGGCTCTACCTACGACAAATGAGCATATTTAAAACTGATTTACAGAGAAGCCTTTGTTTTTATCTTTATAAACCAAGTAGCGACTGATGTAGATACAAGGACTAGATTGAGGAAGAAAACAATCAAATTTAAATATAAAAGAAACGAAATATCATTGACAGATAAAAACATGATGTACTTTGTCTTTCTATAATAAAGTTTGATTTTCTGAAAAAAGTTTCTGTTTTTGAAGTTTAGAAAATTCAAAAGAAAAGAAGAGATAACTAGTTCTTCCAAGTGAATCGCCACTTGTTGTGGCCAGCAACAACCCCCCTTCTTATTTAGTATTTTCACTACTACTAAATAAGTGGGGACCCTTAGTCAAAAAATTTAAAAAATCGATTAGTGCTTGTATTTCCTTTTTCAATAAAACTTACTATCATAAACTTAGGAGAATACCCCTTGAAAAATCTAAAAAGGGTTAAGTTTTATGATAAGGTAGGATAATATCATTCCTTAAGAAATATCGATCGCAAAAAGGTAATGGATACCTCCTTACAAGAAGAATTCTAAGATTGCGAGATCACAATGCGAAACTACGCACTAAAAACATTCATTGCATCGCATGCCTCAAATATCACTTACGTTGAAAAACCTCAAACTGCTGATATATGATGGCACATATCGCAAATTTCATTTCGCAGAAAACACATTAACGGATGATTGTCATATGCTAAGCTCCAACGATTTTGCGATATTGCAAAGCAAATCGCAGATCGCCTTATCGCAGATCTTTAGGGCTCGTTGTATGAAAAAGCTTTTTCCATAAACCGAGACCTGGCTATGCGCTTTAATGTTAATCAATGATTTAGATGCCAATCATTAATGAAATATGGTTTTGTTCTGATCGAAGAGCCATTTCACGTAAGGTGGTATATTTTATATGTCTTTGGCATTTAAAGCTTTCCTGTCACCTTTTTCTTATCATTATTCTCACCTCATTTGTAAACTGCAAGAACGAAGAACAGAAAACTATACAAAGTAGTATTCAGGATATTATGGGAAAGAAAGGCAAAGCTCCAACTTCTGAAGACAAAGAAATGACACCCTTATATACAGACACCGCCTGTAATAAAGATGTTGGTATTACTACTTGGGAAGGCATGTACAGTCTACTTGAGGAAGAGAATCCCAAAATGATGGAGGTTACAGAAACTGCAAACAGGCTGGAGACAGAAGGCTCAAGAAAAGGCAGAATCAATCAAAAGATTAACTAAGTTAAATTGGGATTCTTACTCGGCGTATTTGGTAAAACCACACAGCCAGTGCATGACTCTCAAACGTATCATCAATTCTGCCGAGAAGATAGCGCCAGCTCTTGCCGATTCCATTTTCGTAGGACAATTAAAGTCAGAAGTCGGCCAGCTGACTCTTCTCAAACAAATGTTGAATGCTTGTGATTTCAAGGAACAGATACACAAATAGTTAGTTGTTAGTTTTAATTTTAGATTCAGTGTTACGATTAATTTTGCTTTATTTTTTCCTGAAATTAGGACGGTCATTTAAATCGTATCCTACATTTTTGTAATAAATTATTTTTAGATTTAGTTATTACTATTTAAACCCTTCTCATGAATTTATAGAAGGGTCCTAAAATTTGTCAAAAACTTGTCCTCAAAACATGCACTTTTGCACCCTCTTAGGAGGTTTTGATGAATGAATGGATAGGATTTATTGATATCTGCATTTAATATCTACTACTGATGTTGCACTTTTGTACTCTTAGTGGATGTTGGATTAAGAAGAGATAAATCATTATTGCTTGAAGCTCATGAGTAGAAATAGTTATAAATGGTACTTTTATCTCTTAACTATTTATGCCTTTGTGTTAAAGTGATATTCATGTTTAGCTGTTTATATATTGATGCGCGAATGCTTGAGTTATCATTTGGCACTTCTGTACGGTGATAGCTATTTATTTATGCTTAATATATGAGTAGCTTATTATGCAATATGTTTTTCACAACTGTTTCGTCTAACTTTTTATACGAAGTGGTTTATCTCCATTGAATTCTTTTCTCATAACAATTGAATGATCTTTATTACCAATTGTTATTTGAAATCATTTTAGATCGCATAACGGAAAGATTACATCCCGGGTTAGTGTAGAATTAGATATTTCTGTTTATTAGAATACAATTGCATGTTATTAGATTAGAGTTATAATAAAAGCATTTCACTTAGGAACTTTTAGAAATAAAATATCAATTCTCAACACACACACACACATATTGGGAAACTGGTCCCATATCCCCAGTCAAAGCCACTATACCAAATGGAAAAGGAGCTGCTAACTAAGGTCCAGACCAGGTGAGTATCCCCCTTGTTTTAGACCCAATTTTTGGGGCTTCAACAAGTACGCATATGAAAGCTTTCCTAAGACAATTTGAGCTACCATATCCCTATACTGAAAACATAGTCAGATTAGGAAAGGTGTGAGAAACGAGTAATCCACAGATTAATTAAATTTCTTGCATGGAATAGTGACACATAGGGAAATTAGAAAAGGATTGTAAAGGATCATCACATATCCACATCTCATAAAACTTGTGATTTTTCACTCCAAAGCACACATGAAGAATCGGTAAGCATTGAACCATAAGGCACCCAATGTTTTGGGACATTTGTTCTCTTCTTACAGTTGCTTCACCAAAACAAACCCTAAATAAAAATCGAGACTATCTAAAAGTATTCATTAACTAAAATCACTAAATTCTCCCCACAGGGGTCACAAAATAAATTATAATTCAAGTTAGGACCATCAAGGGTAGGCATCTAATAAGATGCCATGGTCATAATACATTTTGAAACATAGATGTCGTTATTTTAGGGAGCTTCAAATATATCTATTTTCCCACTGAAAAAATACCCAAGCATTGCAGAGACTCGTCTCAGAGGGGATTAAGCTTAGGCCCATTGTGTGTGGTACTCTTTTTGGCTACTTGGCCCATCTAGTGCTCGGTACTGGTAGCCGATTACCAAGAAGCTCAAGACTCTAATGCTCATGTGGGAAGAAGGTACTTTAGAGGCAAAAACTAGGGCATCATTCCCTATAGGTGATGGTGCAGGAAACACTCGATCATCATCCCATTACCTTGGTCAATTCTTCAGGCGCTAGAAGGTGTCACGAGTTCTTTCGGGACATTGGCCCCAATACCCATCAAAAGATATCTTTGCAAGGCCTAGTTACATTGAGATTGTAACGACAATTATGTCAATATAGGATTTTGGTATCATATGCAAAACAAACAAGAAACCTCATTATTTGCTTGATTGATCACATGGTGTAAATTTAGAGAGAAAAAAATAGCCTCTTCTTTTTTCTCTTTGTTTTATGCATGTGATTATATTTTTTCCTTTGATAGAAAGAATCTTGCCTCCCAAATCACAAAAATATCACACTAATCAACATCATAGGGGACCCAACGGGACCCCGTCGATCTAGGAATTTCCTAAACCTCTCCCTATTAAAGGGAGAAGTTTTAGGCCTCCCACCTTTCATGTGCAGATGACGTCACGTAGCCACCATTATCGGATCATCCTTTATCGGGGCATCTTTGATTGCAAACCCCCAAGGGCCACCAACTACAACACTAGTGGAAACCCCAACAAGGTCACCACACTAAAATCCTCCTATGACCCCTCGAGGTAAAAGGATAGCCACCCCTCTGAGGAGTCAATGAAATATCCACTAGGAAGTGCGAGAGGGTAACATTCCCTAGGCACCTCCACTGAACCAACACATTGAAATACATGTTTCTCAACATAGTACGATGGCGGTTAATAGGCATTTACCCTTCCTAGAGTAACTAAATATTCCATATCTAACCAAGTTAACAAGTGACCCAATTTCACATGGACTTAGTCGACCCTGCATGCCCACAAAGCTCCCTTCTGATGTACCAAAATTTGAAAGGAACCAAGCAGAAGACCCCAAAAATCATATAATGACTTTCCAGCTGTGGTGTTCATCGAATACTAGCATTGATGATACCATTTGACCGAGACTATTTCAACGCCCCCTTACAGGGCCTAGGACGAAATGGTATATCGAACAACCATATGCATTTCACAGAAAATTTGGTGCCCTCGCTACTGCATTCCTTATATATTTCCATGATATGGATCTTGGGCGAAGGCCCACAAAATCTGAAAATTTGAAAATGCCAACAAAATAAGAGAACACACAGTAAATAAATCCATAAAAAACTTTTCTATTAAAATAGAGAATAAATATAGAAGCTACATCGTGGTGAACAATCTATCCTTTTACAGGATGTGACTTGTTACTTATAACTTTTTTGGTTACAATACCATAGGTGAATGAATACCATGAGTAGATGTCACATACAATACCATGGGTGGATAAATACTGTGGATGAAAAATACCATGGGTCGATGTCATTTACAATACCATGGGTAAATTCCATGTGTGCATGAATACCATGGGTGGATACGTAACATGTCTGAATGAATTCCATGGATAGAAGTCACTTACAATACCATGGGTGTAGAAAACATTCCATTTGGATCATTTCTCCTTCCTTAAGAAGCAATGGTCCCCATTGCATGAAGCTTGCTCCCGAGAAGCGTTTGTTGAATATGAAAATCCAATGAAGAGAAAGGTTTTATGTGGTTAACTCATTACCGCAATTAATGAAGATATGAGGATAGAGATACCCTGTAATTATTGTGACCAACTCTAATACTGACAACATGCGGCCTACAAAATGGAATTTAGTGAAGTGTTGGTTTGTGGATGACCCATAACCATGAAAAATGAAGATCTGACGATAGAGATATGTTGTAATGTGTGTGACCAAATGTGATGCTAACATTGTGCGGCCTAGCAAATGAACTTCGATGAAGTGTGGGTGTGTGGATGACCCAGAACCATGATAAACGAAGATCTGAGGATAGAGATACTATGTAATTGTTGTGACCAACTATGATACTAACAGTATGCGGTCTAGCAAATGGAATTATATGAGAAGGAATTTGTGTGGTTGAACCATAACCTTGATGTTGATTGTTGATGAAGTAGTAGGTGCCTACATAGCCTGGGGTGGGAGGGAATGTCTCCAAAGAACCCAAACTGAACGCTACTATGATGAAACTAATGAATGTGAAGTAGGTTCTTACTAAAGCAGGGTGGGAGGGCATATCTCCAAAGGGAACCTGCTCCGAATGTTTCTCCAGATTTAAAATGGGCATAACTCGATCAATATAACTCAAAATATTTACAATAACCTGTTTTTGGAAATATAATGATCATTATGCATCTTCGCATGTGTTTGAAATAGCTATCTGGAAAATATAGAAACTCAAATTCATGCTGCAACTATCCTGTTGTCACAAATTTTCTAAGAAAATAACTGATTTTAAATCAATGATAACTCCCTCATCCGGACTCTGATTCGATTTTTTTTAATTTTTTTTTTTTTAATTTTTAATTTTTTTTAAATCAGGTGATTTTTCAAAGGCATATCAATTATATAATATTTTCTTTGAAATTTTGTGCTAAAAACTTCAAAAAATTACAAGAGAGCCTCCATCCATGAATTTTCATTAGAATTTTTTTTGCAACACTATTGATTTTAAATCAGCGATATCTCCCTCATCTCGAGTCTCACTTGGCTGATTTTTTTTTTTTTGAAATTAGCTATTGTTTCGCAATGAATCTAGATATGCTATTTTGTTCTAGAAATTTTACACTAATATTTTTATATCCACTCTACAAACTCTTTGCCCAGAACATTCCTACAAAAAAATGAAAAACAAAAACAAAAATTCTTCCCGCTTTGACCAAGAAAGTGCTCCATGGATGTCATGGAACTTGCATGGAGTTTTCTAAAGATGGTTGCAAAAATTTTAAGTTGAAATATCCTTCAAACCCTCATTCTCGTAGATTAGTAACCTTAATATGATACCACTAATATAGATCTTCGAAGGAGCCCCCTAAGGTATACAACATTGAAATGGATCTTGCAAGAACTACAAAATTAGAATGCGAGAAGAAAGAGAGAACACACACTAAATAAAACAACAATTTTTTTTTTGTGTTGAAGCTACATTGTGGTGGACAATCTATCCTTTTACAAGATGTGACTTGTTACTTATAACATTTTTTTAGTTACAATACCATAGTTAAATTCCATGGGTGGGTAAATACCATGGTTGAATGAATAATATGAATGAATAAATACTAAATTCATTCAGAAGATCATTAGTAATTTAATTCTTAACCATAAAGGTACAATACTATAATATTTATGCTATTATATATTGTTTAGTAGTATCTATGTCATATCACTATCATTATTAATTATGCTCACGAGAATTAAGTTAGTCATACTTGTTGTATGTTATTTATGTTCTTAATATATCACTTAATCCATTTACTTTCTAGCTTATACATTTTTATCATTACTATTTTCTTTTAAACAATGCTTGGCACTCTCAACCTCTAATTTAAGTTCTCTTTAGTTCACTGCAAGTTCCTATGATACATTATATGTGTAAAATTTACTATTTTTCATTTGTCACTTATTATGTCTCCTAGGCATATTCCATTTTTTTCCTTGTAAAACAAATTTAGCATACTTTTCTCTTTAAAGTACAAATTTCCAGCAACAAGAGCTGTTGATTTGAGTGACTCTCCCCACTCTTTAGAGTTATCTTCCTTACACCACTTGTCCCAAACTGATCCTATCAACAATAATGTAGATACTAATAAACTTTGTGGGGTGCATACACTTTTGGTTCCTTTCAACCAAAAATCCATAATTTTTGGATGCATATTTGCATAAATATATAGAATAGTGACACACCATTTCCTTAGCCTTAATACAGTGGCAATAATGTCTCCACCATTTCCTAAATTAACCCTTATTCTCATGCAAAAAATATCATGTCTTCAGCGTAAACACATCTTTAATATGATAAAAAAAAAGTAACAGTATCACCTTGGGAATTTATACAACAGAAAGAAATTGTATATGCAACATCCCCACCTACTTTTATAGTTTGGCATATGTTTGATTCGGATTTCTCCTCATTTCAACAGGGATGTTTTTGGTTACTTGTAACCAAATTGATATATTTCATCTCTTTTTTTAATTGGTGCAAACTTCCTAAAAGATTATATTTAGCATCTTCCACCTTCTTGCCCACAATAAATCTTAACTCTTGATTAAGTGTTTATAATAGTCAATTGGTAATGATATGGTCAATAATCAGTACTAACCGAGACGAGTACTTTAACTTTGATGACAATAGTTGCACCCTTATGTTCTCCATATGTTTCTTTCAAATTTTCACATAGTTATTCAATGGTTACATTTGCCCTTCAAGTAAAGAATTGGCACTTTTCCTTTTTATTCAAAGAAAAGAATGATGTTTAATAAATCATTGACATAACTCTAGTTTTGCTAATTTTTTATATTAATACATAAAACTTACATCAATTCTATATACTTAAGTATACCACAAAGGATTGTTCATAAAATTTGTTTTACTATTACCCTCATTGTAATCTTCATAATTTTTTTTCATTCCCTTAGAGTATCTTTCGTGCCTTTTTCATTTCCCGGTTAATCTAAGGTATTTCTTCGAGTAATTTTTTCTGTCTCAACCGTTAAGGCAACTCAATTTTCTAGCCTATTATATGCCCTTTCTCATATATGTATCTCATATAATTTAAGGAGTCGAGTCATATTTTTGGGCCGAAGGCTACTATAGGAAGCCTTTACCTAGGTTAGTGCTTCCAGTGTTCAATAATTCAAATGAAAATGTCCCCTAAATGGCTTTATATATATATATATATATAATGCTTTGTGGTTGAATAATGTAGAATTCAAAAAAAAATTGATAGTGTAATACTTATTTATCTTCTACGGAATTACACATTTATCCCCTTCCCCTTCCTAACTATCGAGTGCTATCCCAATTTGTTATTTCATTCTGGATAATTACAGTCAATTATGAAGATGAGGATGATGGTTCGTAATTCGATACCTTGGAGGAATTCAAATCAAACCCTTTCCCCTATCTTTTGAGGTACATACAAACCCCTAGACGTGCTGGCTGGAAACTTTACCTGGGCATGTGTTTAAGTACTACTATATCCTTTGTGATAACATACAGATTTACTTATGCACTGGTATCAAAGTGTACGTATAAGCTTAACAGGTACCAGGGATATAGGGATGACTCTTGTTTTACCTATCCCGTCACTTATGTGCATGATTCATCCTCTCGTTTGTGGTAATTCTTTGGTTGTTGCACAAAGGTTTTAATCAAATTTTAATTAAAACGGATGGGAGACAGTCTTGAACTTCATCGCAATGAAAGGGGAATCTCCACGCCTTCGATATAGGTGCCTGCCAGTTCACTTAACAATTCATGGCAATGATAGTTTTGTTGCTGGGTTGTTACGTTAGTGCCCATAACTGTTTATTGTTTTACTATGCTAATGATAATATCTGAGGAAATATGTTTTCATCGAACGGTGTAATGCCTGACAATATAATGTAGCTATATATATATATATATTATTTTGTATATGATATCAAACAATATGTTTACTAAAATACCCAGTGTTTCTGTTATTCATCAAGAACAATCATTTACCATTCCTCTCACTGGGTCACTCTTTTTTTTTTCTTTTAGATAATTCTCTGCTACTTTCATTGTGTCACATATAACACTCTCAAGAATTTTTTTTTTTTGGTTAGCTTCATATCAAGAATCATATGGAATGATATGGGTTGCTATTGCTAATTTCTTGATTTGGAAACTAATTCTTTAACCCCATTTGAAGCTGCTCACGCTTCCATTATTTCGTTATGCTGGAATAATTATAAACCTTGATTCCTTGATTCCATAACATACATGGTTGGATTTAATCAGTTATCGAAGTGTTTTATTTTATTGTATAAATTAATTAGTTATTGTGAATTGAATGAGTATTTAATTAGAATTATACATAATCCTTATCCTTATTTAACTACAATGCTTTTTTTATTGTTGACATCGAAGTTTATTTTCATTATAGCCCTTCCTAATTTAGATCGACGAAACCCAGCTTAGTGCAGCACAATAGGACCTCCAAGAATCCCATTCAGAACTACTCGCTTTAGTATTCTTAGCATTTCTTCCTCTCTTTGATGATGCAATTAGAATCTCTCTCCGTGGAAGCTTTGAGACTTACATCCTATTAAGCTTCACCAGTTGTTTTCTTTTGGATATACTTCTTTTTTGGCATAGACTTAATCGATTTTCATTATTATTATGTCCTTAAGCTCTATTATTTAACTCCCCTTTCGATGCGAGAAATCAGAGGTATATTTCATTGATCCATTAATGATGTTGTACCATGATTTTACATGGTTAACATGTTATAGTGACTTTTACTTGCATTTGACATTTTACCCAATAGGACTCTTTTACCCTTTCACTGAATATTTATATATACTCTCGAATTATTTTTCCCATCCTTGATCCTTAAGGATTTATATCTCACCACAATGTCATCCTTCCTCTTGGATGCATGTGATCCGATAATTTTAGTTCTTAACAAATCTACGACTGTCTGATTTTACTCATTGGGTTAACGAGAAGTCTATTTTCTACTACCACCAGAGTGATAGGTCTAGTATCCACTAATTAAATGAAACCATTTTTAATCTGATCGACACCTACTTTATGAGTCCAAACCCTCTAGCATAAGATCTAGAGGTATGCACCACATGTACATCTGTCAAATAAATAAACCATAATGTGGCAACATTTCTCTGTTATAGATATGTCGGTTTATTCTCACTAGAACATTTATAATTAAACACATAGTATTTAATAATTCTACTAACGCACATAGAACTTCTAACAATAGGAATATTGATAACTCAATGGATTCAATCCTCATATTTGTATATAAGTAAACAAACATAGCTTTGACCCATCCTTGCACCATAATAATCATTTCACATAAAATTGGAAATTAAACTATAACTTCAAATCTTAGAAATTGGTAAATAAAATATACAACAACATAATATAATTGTAATTATTGGTTGCAAAATATTTAGGAGTCATGCACGCCACCCAGCCTCAAACTACAATTGATGGTTTCCCATGAGCCAAGACCTTCCTGCTGTCAAGGATTTTCTCCATCCTTGATACATGGTGTTTCTCTTTTATAAAGATTATTTCCGTTGCATATTTTTAGCAACGTCTTCCTTTTAAGGCCGGCTAATCTTTCTCTTAGGGCTTTTTAGTATTTTTTTTTTAAGATACTTATATTTTTTTTAAAGCACAATTTTCACTTTCTCATTGACTTACTCCACCCTTATTAGTATTTCCCTCTCACTAAGTGATTAACATACAATTTCTCACCTATTATGTTAATTTTAATTCCTAGGAAGTTTTATGGAATTCCTTTAGGTAAGGTCCATTATATGGACTTGACCACCACAATTTTTTCCTAAGCTTGCAAGAAGTTTTCTACACTCTCATGCTTCTTGCTCAATACTTCCAAGTAATTTATTTATTATTTTTAATAATGTAATTACATTATGACATAATATTTCTCATGGATTCTTTCGTTATTGTAACAATTAGTAGGTCAATGACTGAAATAGCAATTCTTTAAAAATAATCGGGTTATAGGGGTGTTACACCCCTGAACCCTAAAGGGGGACTGATTTTTTACCCTTTTGAGCCTTATCCACATGAATGTAAGTGCAGGGGAGTAGCTAGAAACCTCTAGTCATGGGCATGCGAAGGAAAGGTAGCTAAAATGGGCCTCCTAAGGAAACCTATAGATTGGAATTTTGAGGTCTAAAATGGGCTTCCTAAGGAAATTATAAAATAATAGTGGAAATAAGAAAATAATATTTGATTACATCATGAGATTTTAGAGGTAAAAAAGGAAAAACTATTTTTTCAACTCGTATTTTGAACTTATCTCCCTAAGGGTTTACTCAAATTTCAAGTCGGAATACTTGTTGGATGCAAAATTTAATTCCTCATCGAAGGAGTACCCATGTTGCATACTTTTGATGGACTTTTCTACATGAAAAATGAGAAATACATTAAAAACGTGATTGAAATCACGTTTTTTATGTATTTCTCATTTTTCATGTAGTAGGGTCCATCAAAAGTATGCAACATGGATACTCCTTTGATGAGAAATTAAATTTTGCAACCAACGAGTATTCTTGCTTGAAATTTGAGTAAACCCTTAGGGAGATAAGTTCAAAATACGAGTTGAGAAAGTAGATTTATTATTTTATTATTGTTAAATCTTTTTACTTTTTTACTCCAAAAATGGTGAATCATCCCCCATGGTTGACATCATCATCTTGAATCCTATCGGTTCTTATAAAGTTTATTTTAGTTGTACATTTTTCTTAGGAGGCTCATTTTAGACCTCAAAATTCCACTAATGACAGTTTAAGCATGCATAGAAATGTCCAAACACAAATCTAGATCTAAAGAGATCAAAAATAATAATCTAAAGCCTTCCTTCTATTTCCGCCTTCATCTCCCTTATATGATTTTTGAACCTTCCATAGCCTTGGCCCACCTCATAATTGCGTTGCACATGTGGCCACTAGCCTCCATGAAGATTGCATTGTCTCTCCATGTTCTCCACCATCTCTACATTTAATTTCCATTCTCTCCATCATTTGTGCTTTAGATGTACTGCTTCCTCCCCTATTTCATCATTAGTGCTCTATGAGCTTACTTTTAATGCATCATGATCTCATTTGACTTCCTCCATGATCTCCATGATCTTATCTTTAATAATTCATGATCTCCACTCCTTCTACATTAATGAGTTTCTCCACTACTCCATAATACATATCTAACTCTAATTTATCCACATACACACATCAAAAGTGGATTTTATTCATCTATGGGGTTTATGGGTCCCTCCACCCTCTTATTTACTTAATTAATTAAGAAAATTAAGAACTCTAATATTCCAATTATCTCATAGAAAATTGGGAATATTACACAAGCATTGCATTTATAGTTGTAAAAAGAAGATTTAAACATAGGGTCTCATACTTATCTAAGAATTGCTAAGAAGCATTGCTCCCTTACATCATTAGCTGCAATATAATCTATTTGACCATAGATACATTGTGTATTCACTTACAAGAAAAAACATATATAGAGTCATACCTCATCACTGATAAATTCCATGCTTATAACCAAGATAATAACAACAAAAATAACATGGACATGAAATCAATGCAATCCAAATAATAACCCGTAAATTTTCATACCAAATACCAAAGGAATGAGCTCTTCATTACTGAATGTAAAAACCAACCGAAGATGGGACTTCCACGTTCCACTTGACCATAGATTGGCTGAGCCAAATCTCACTTCAATCAATCACCCCCATGACATATTCCAAGCATGAATGTGGGACTTAAATAGAAATAACCAACCAAGGCATCCTGAAGCTAAACCACCTCACCCTCATCAAATAGAAATCAGGCTTTACCATGATCTATCACTATCACTAGGCCAACACAAGCATGGATTTCACCGTATTTTTTTTTCCTAAAACATGAGGAAGTTTCTTGTCTCCTAATATCTCAGCCTTTACCATGGCCCATAGTCTAAATACGGGGTCAATAGGCCATAAACCGAGACATACTCTCCAATATTTATCACAATCTATACTAGGGATTACTAGGCTTGAAATGGACAATAAACCACCACCTATTAGGCTTTACCTCAATCCAAACCCATATTACTATGCCCTAAATCGAGGAAACAAGAGAACTAGTTTTCTAATCATTTATAGATCCACATCACTCAGCTTTGAGTCCATCTAATATTCTAGCTAAACCAAAAAGTGAAAACTTCACAACACCATGAATATCTGGAAATGCTAAGGCTAGGCTGAATACAATGTCACACCTGGAAAAAACCATGCTAAGAAAGAAAATAGCCACTTCGAATACTATGCATGTCAAATCTAGCAAGGAAATAATACATTCAAATCAATACCTCCAAAGAATCTTTTTTGTATCTGGTTTATACTTTCTCCTCCTTCATTTCTTCCTCTTTTTTCTTGCTTTCTTGATCAAAGTGCCAAAGTGCTCCAAAACATCTAAGGGTCCAAGAATTGGAGAGAGAGAGAGAGAGAGAATAATGAGAGAGATCTAAAACTAAACTCAAAAAAGGTACCAATTGATCCTAAGAAGCCTTTTTATAAAATAGGCTTCCATTTCTTCATTTTCCATCATTTTCCTTCAATCTCCTCCTCACATGAAAACTGTGACCTGTCATCTCCCTTTTATCCTAATTTCCATTATTTTCATAAATAAATTTTCCAAAAATGCAATTTTTCCTTTCACTTTTTCAAATTATTTAGCCATAATAAATCAAATGAACACCCACTAGGATGTTTTTCCTAGCATTCATCCTGGAATAAGTGTCCCATCAACTGTGGTTATTATTTTTATCTTTTATTACATGGAATTTTCACCAAGGCTATCACAGTTATTTTTTCATAAGAATCCTTTATTCCCTCCATGGAATATATCTCCATTTAAGCATGTAGCGATGATGGAGTAATGTGATATATCATTTTGTTGAGACAATTTTTTTTTTTTTTTAGGATGGTCCTTGGGTACCCATATTTTAACTATGTATTGGCACCTTAAGGGAACCTCAATGTCGACTATGCTCTCAACATCATGAGAACACAATCCCCCTTCAACAATAAATATTTCATGCATCTGTGAAATATTATTTTGATCTTATCACCCCTACTTTACCTCTGTTTGCTACACATGCCAAATATTTTCACTTCATATACTCTACCAAAAATTCCCCCACTTGATGATGATATATCTGACTGGTACTTTTTTGGTTGTACCTACAATCCATCCAATATGTATATGTTTAATGTTAAGATGAAAGTGCATAAAGTGAGAATAAATGCCACTAAGAGAGAAGAGATACTTCCAATTGAAGGAAACAATGCATATGGAAAATATGTACAAGAAAATAAACATTATTAGCATATCATTGTTATAGAAATATTAAATTATATCAGGTGGACGTTAAATCATCCTTCTTGAAAGGATAATTTGAAGAAGAAATTTACATAGAGAAACCTGAAGGATTTATACTTAATGATAACAAATACCATGTCTACAGGTTAGGGAAAACATTGTATAGTCTCAAGCAAGGCCCAATAGCTTGGTATGCCCATTTGGAGAAATATTGAGAGAAGCAACATTCAGAAAAGGAAGTGCTAACAAAAAGTTATATTTCAATCTTTAATATGACAACCTAATGCTCATATAAGTATGTGTGGACAATATCATCTTTGGTATTGATGATGACGAGTTGAGTAAGAAATTTTCCAGTGACATGCAAAAGGATTTTGAGATGTCCTTACTTGGGGAATTAAATTTAGTTTTGGGGCTTCAAATTTGTTACGAAGAATATGGAATATTAATCTCTCAGTCCAAGTATATCAAGGATATGTTGAGGAAGTTATAAATGGAGTATTGCAAAAATTAGAGAAATTTTGAGGTAAAAAATGGGCCTAAAGATAAAACTGTATAACCAGAACATACCTTATAAGAACCAATATGATTTAAGATGAAGATGTCAACGATGGGGGATGATTAACCATTTTTGGAGTAAAAAGGTAAAAAATAAAAAACTATTTTTTCAACTCATATTTTCAACTTATCTCCCCACATTTTTATTGAAATGTTTGAGTGAGATAACCCATTAGATGTATAATTGAATTCCTCGTCAAAGGAGTACCCATGTTGCATACTTTTGATGGACCCTGCTATACAAAAACTAAGAAATAGATGAAAGAAAGTGATTGAAACATATATTTTCATGTATTTCTCATATTTCATGTAGCAGGGTCGATCGAAAGTATGCAATATGGTTCATAATTCCATGAGGAATTAAATTATTGATCTAATGGGTACTCCTGCTCGAAATTTGAGTAAAACTGTGGGGTGAAATGTTGAAAAAAAAGTTGAAAAAGTAGTTTTTATTTTTTCCTTCCAAAATTTTATGAGGTAATCGAATCTTATTTATTATTTCCACTATTATGTTATAGTATTCCTTAGGAGGCCCATTTTAGGCCTGAAAACTTCTCTAATTCCAGTTAACACACCCATGGTGATAGGATGCAAGCTAATTAAAGATGATGAACCTAAGGAATTTAACCATAGAATATAAAGATCCATGATTTGTATCCTAGCAAATGTGGCATGCTTTAGACTAGATGTCATGCAAGCATATGGACAGGTTGCAAAATTCCAAGCAACACCAAAAGAGTCTCATGTCCTTGTTGTAAGCAAAATATTTATATACATGAAATGAACAATTGATTTTGGTATCTGGTATCCTAAGGGGAATAAATTGATCATTACAACTTCGACGATGATTGGGTAGGCCGCATTGATGATTGCAAGAGCACCATTGGAGCAGCCTTTTACTTGGGTGGATGTCTTATCATAGTTGAGTAAAAATAAATCTTCAATTTCCTGATATATGTTAGACATAAAATATATTTCAGAAACACCATGTTTCACTCAGGTCCTTTATATGAAACAAATGTTGCAGGATCTACAAGTTAAGGTTGATGAGCCCATTGCAATATTCTATGATAACACTTGTGCTACAAGTATTTCCAAGGATATGTTCATGTATTAAAAAAAAAAGCACATTCCTATCAAATACAATTTTTTATGTGAGCAGGTTGCAAAAAATAAAATGAAGATAGAGTAGATTATGATAAAAGAGAAAATTTCTAACATATTAACCAAAGCTCTACCTTGTTAGGCTTTTGAGTATATTCAGGAGAAAATCAATATTTTACCAATTCCACATTGATCTCTTTTAATTTAGAAGATATAGGAAGCAAGGGCATATTACAAGTTTTCAGGGGGAGTCACCCTTTTCCATTGATGTGAAAGGGGGAGATAAAGTAAGCTAGTAAGATCAGAGGGATGGAGTCATGGGGAGAAGTGATTGAAAATGGAGTTTTTGTGATGCCATTAATTATACCAAAGGGGGAGATTAATGAACTATTATTATCGTTGATGTCAACCCAAGAAAAATCCAGTGGAGCTATGTACTCAAGACGAAAAATGACATCGAATATCAATTCTTTTGGGCTCATGAACATGATCATGAGATAGTCTTTGTCATACAGATTCTAACGGTATATATAATTTCTGGCAAGTCCTTAGAATTATGCACATATAATTTTCCAAATTTAATGACCCATGTACTTTGTCAAAACCGCAAAAGTAAAATTGATCGTCTTATTAAGGATATATTATATATTTTATCTTATTTAAGGCATCAAATTTTGAATTAAAAACCAAATGTTAATGTCAACCAATGGTCCTAGGGGGCTTGGCTCCAATACATTTTTAACATTCCAAATATTGAAAATAATTTTCCCCTCCTAACGAAAGTCGGTTGTCATCATTCTATGGCTTTCAAAAATATACAAGTATTATATTTCCCTCACTAATTATGTGCATCTAATGAAAATAAATTTGTGAAAGTGCTGTGAAATATTCTTTTTTGGCCTTGAGGAGGATCTATTTATGTTAAGAGAGGATCAAAAATTTTTAAAACCATTGGAATATGGCCATGGGTATCATTTTTCTTTAATATATGTCTTCATTGGGTTTCTATAATAATTTTTGTAGGAATAACATTAATGTGTGATCATTTTCTGTTTCGTGCATAACTTCTTTCATGAAACACATATGGCTCCCAAGACCATGGCCCATGGATATAGATCATAACACCAACAAAAGCTAGAAAAGGTGAAAATTCCTAGTGTGATTGATATACTCACCGAAAATATTTTTGGGGCACTAGGTTTTGTTTTGGTTTATTATATAAGGCTATGGGATTCACTTTGATTCATTGCAGGTGCTGATCCATTTAAACAAATTTCTACCGGGAATCTTATTTCATCTCGAAGTCTACATAGTTAATTTATCTAAAGGGGTGACCTCATGTGATGGATCAACTAATGGTATAATATTTGGGTTCCTGTAGGACATTGCAGCGAGTGTGAATCTTGTTCAAAGCTTGCAAAGTTTACATCATAATGAGTATATTGATACATATTCCATAAAGAGAAGAACTTTGTTTTGTATAATTCATTAATCACTCTATAGTGGAATGTGATGCATTATGTCTAGAAGGAGTGAAAGATAATTGAACATCCTTATGCCTAATTTATAAAATACATAAGTCGAATATATACATAGACAACACTTGCGAACGAATATTTTAGGTTTCTCTTACATCTACCTATGTGCAACAGTAAGAATTGTTATCTACAATGAAAAGGAAATATGAATATTTATTCAAAAATCCTGAGAGGTATCCTATACATATATTTGTGATATTAAATTAAGTCGAGAAGTAGGTTTCACAATGACCATTAATTTAGCAATATTTCTCATTCTCTATGGGAATATTATGGTTTCAATTTTAAAATTTACAATTTGTATTTATGCACAAAAATTACGTGTAGTTGGGAACAACCTCTTCACAGTCATCCTTGCTACAAGGAATTTATTACTCTAAAGAAGTAATTTAGAGTTGTCCTAAAGTTTTGGCATCCTCGAATTTTAGGACACAGTCAAATCATTCAGATTTTATAACATAAATGAAGGGATCCCATAGTTAAGGCTTCTCATATATTGCATTCAAATTACATCATCATCATCATGGCTACAATAGTCACTTTTGCTACAATTCTCAAGGTGTCATATTAAAAGTTATATAGTCGAATATTAAAGGACGTAAATGTCATTCTGCAACAAGGGTCTCATCATTTGAAATAAATCTTATTACATATTGATTTTTGTTCCCATCAATAAGTATAAGGGAAAATTTCTATAGTGGAATCTCTTCTAGGATTCTCATTATCAAGGGAATTATAACAGGGCATCTACTATCATCATTACTTCATGACTACCTGGAAGAAATAATCTGATATTCTACAATAATATCTTTAATTGTTTGTAATGGTTTTAAACATTTAGGGTTTGAAAGGTTTGGTTGACTAATTATTATGTAAACTTTAAAGGGTTCCTCCAGAAACAAGTCTATCTAGCATTTGCAGGGTATCATAATCAAAAGTAAGGGAAAATGATTTCATCATTATTATGATTGGCTTTATTACTACACCAGTTTCATAGGAAGAGTCACTTGTCATAAGTTGAAAACTTGTAGATATTTATAGTAAGGGTTTTGGGATGTGATTATTTTATTTTCACTAATGTAAGTAGGTCATTATCCCTAGTACAAGATCCCACAATAGTTAAGTATACTATATTATCATTTTCTAGTTGCCTTGATGGTGTTAGGTGAGTAGTTGACGTCACCTTCAGGTTGGAACATGAAAACACTTTAGGGTGATAGGGTGGTGCAAGGGAAAGTAAGAGCTTGCAGGGAATTGGAGCGTCTTTCCGGTGGGTGCGAGTAAAAATGTTGTAGGGGCATCCTTTCAAGAGTTGGAGATTCCTGATAAAACTAAAGAAAATTCTATAGAGTACTAGGTAGTTGGGGCTACCTTTTTAGTTGGAGCTAAAATATCGATGTAATCACAAATTTATTAGAGTAGCGTTCGGCGGTTTTTTTCCCAAAATGGTTTCCACAAGAAAATTTTGGTATCTATTGTCTATTGATTTTTATGCAATGTTATTTTTGTGTTTTAATTAATGCTCTAAAATGAAATTAAATAATTGTAAGAGAAATAATTATCCAACCCACTTCTCAGTATTTCCAACACTTTTCACATATCTTAGCTCAAGGATAATATGATCATCGACCTACTACCTTGAGGTTTTATCAGCAAGAAGACTTGCGTCCAATCCTTTTCCACTATAATCATGGTTGGATACATGAAGACATGGTTGTGTGAATTATAAATAAAGCTTTTATCTACCCTATTAAAGTATCTATATCCTTTGTGTGGGAGTTAAATCTAAAATAATTTAAGCGAGATCTTTGATCTTGGGCCAAAACTAACTACAAACCTCTAGTCATCAAAAAATTTAATTGTTTAGGAAGTTGGAACAACACGAAAGTGTAATGGAAGTTATCCTAGTGGGAATATGGAAAATTGAGAAGTTAAATAAACAAATTCAAAATATCTGTAAGCAAGAAGACTAATATTGGCGATTAAAATCACAAAGTGTATGGCTAAATGTAGGGGATTATAATATCTCATTTTTCCACAAATAATCCAAATCGATGGAAATTCAAAATCGGATCAGGGACAAAGCTCTAGAGGGAAATCCTAAAATCCTTCTTCGTGGAAATAAAGAAATAAGATTTCTCCTTCTAACTGACCCATTCCAAATTTACCCATTTTCACTTTCCTAGTAGGGTAAAAATGAGATGAGAGTTACTATGACAATACCTAGCCTCCTAGATCCATTTAAGGAAGTGGGATCGAATGATGAAGATAAATTGACAACTCATAACATCCCATAAGGGCTCCAAATCACTCAGAGGAAGAACAACCATCCCATCTACACAAAACCTAATCTATACCCCCTCTTCCGTGCCTTGAGCCCACACTCGAACCCACATAAAGGTCTCCATGCAGCTGGAGGCATCCAAACACATGCACAAAACTACATCCATGCAATTGCAACCCAATTTATGTATTTTTGAGCATGCGGTCTCCGGATAAGTGCCACCTTTTCAGCTCTTCCTCCATAACACTGCCCAAATTTTCCTGAGACTTTTCCTAATCATATTTAACATAGTCACAGAGAGAAACATTCAATATCAACTAAGAAACTTGACCCAGAATGACCAGAACATATTAGGAATTTCCTAAAACACATGGAAAACATTTAAGCTACATGTCATGAATGCATATCTCATCATAAAAGTCTTAGATTCATTGTAGAATCATCGAGAAGGCCCTATGGATTCTTGAAATAGCTACATAAACACTTATTAGTACATACATTCATCAACTGATTAATATATAAATAGTTCATGATAGGAGCCATATATGATACACATCATATAATCAACATATAGCCAAAAAATAACCAACATATAAACCAATGAAACCCATCCACAATATCATCCATAAGATCACTACAAATATACATGAATCATTATAAAGGAATACCTCTTATTAACATATGAAATTCCAACCAAGTTAGGGACTTCCACGTACCACCTGACCATAGATTAGGCTAGACAAAATATTTCTTTTAGTCAATCACCTTGTTGGGCCTCATATTTGTCATATTTTCCTTTCCTTACTTCATAGTTTTCATACTATTTTTCTATAGTGTTTCTTGTGATTCTCCTATGTTAATTAGCGTAGTATAGAATCTAGTAGTATTTTATATGCATTAATTATTTTATTATTTCATGAAAAAATTCAATCATTCAAGTGAGATTTCCTAATGAACGAATCCTCATTATTGGATTGGAATCTATTGATACATCGATATTTGATGTTGTTTCATGGAATGGATAGAGAATATCATGTAAGCCTAAGGATGTTACACTCTATTTGGAGTGGATTAGTTAAACATGACCTCTCGATCTGGTCTATCAGATTCATTAAGATCTTTGTAACTTAAATGAGCATCCTAAGTATCTTTAGATTCTCAAGGTCACTCATTATTAAAAATAGATTCTCTGATCTTTATATTTTATTAGTAAGATATAAAAATTGGTGTTGAACCATAAAAGTGCTTGTTCAAGTTGTGATAATATTTTTTACGCAAACTCATACTTGTGATTAAATTAACTATAACTAGTTTTTTGCAATCAAATGGAAGTGTTTATTACAAGGACTTCTCTGTAAGACAATTCGATTCTGAATTTGGGCTTGATCCTGGAAACAATGTTGTCTTCTCTTGTATCATTAAATTAGTGCTTTATTCCACCATTCCAACTATTTCTATGTGCGTAATTTCTCTTAATTTATCATTATTTATTTGTTAAATTAAATTCTCTATTTTGAGGAAAGTTTATTGAAAATGTTATAAAGTATATCTACTACAATTAATATGTAGAGAGTAGTGTTCCTTCCTTCTGTTTCCTGTATATTATCATAAATTTATATTTCTCTTGTCCAATTGTCATTAAAAATAAGATTTTGTAGTGTTTTGTTTCTATATTGTAGTTATTGTTCCCTAAGAAACAACATGCTATTCAACATGTTTTATTTTTTTGTTTCCTTGATAATCCTGTAGAAGTTAATATTTTGAATTTTTGCGATAACTAAAGATTGCATATTGAGTTGATTCCTTTAATATTGTAACCTTTTGTTTCAATAGGATTATAGAAACTAGTCATATCGACATCTCTCTTTCAAAAATTGTGTCGATAAACTTGAAATAGAAAAATTAAACCCGAGGTTGGTAAATTAAGGTTTAAGAGTTACTTGATCCTTTTAGGAATGATTAATTGGCTCAATATTTTTGCATTGTTGTCAAGGAGGTTATCAGAGATATCATTGGATGTATCCCTGGGGTATGGGTATTAAACACGAAATGTAATAATTTGTGAACATACTCAAGTAAAAATCTTGTGCCAATTCCTACCCTTAGTTGATACATTTGGATTGTCTAGTCTGTATGACTAGAAAAAGTCATAGGAAAAGGAACCAGATAGATAAAAGCATAAATAAAACAAAAAACTAATTGAAACACAAGCTTAATTTTGCCTTGGAAGAATGAATTTATAGATGAAATCATTCAAAAATGAGAGTCTCAAGTGCAGGTAGGTCCTCGAGAAGTATCTGGGAAGTGTTTTACTATTTTTGGCCATTGAGTACGAAGGTGATCTGCTGCAGATAATGCTGAACTCTAGGATTTAAGAAGAGATTCCAAGAAATTTCTATTAAACATCTCAATCCTTCTGATAAGAGAGGGAACTCCTAAAATTTAATGGAAGGGGGAGGCAAAACAAGAAAACCATAACAACAATCTTCTTAGCAGGAATTCCCTGCAACATCCATTGTATGGAAAGAAACCAAAGTTCCTGATTTGAGAAGTGTTGTGAGAAGTGGTCCTAGTCTACAGCCCTGTCAACATATTATTTTTCAGATAGTAACTCCTGATTACAGGATTCCGGAATATTACTGGCATATATTTAACCAAATCGATAATGCAATAACAGGAGCAAAAACTTCAACCATAGAATATCCTATTTTTGATACACATGCTACTATACCAATCAAGGCTATTACATTGCAGAACCTTACAAATTTTCATGGATTGGACTATGAAGATCTTGATGCATTTTTATTTGAGTTTTATGTTTTATGCCGAGGATATGACTATACTAATCACCCCCAAAAATTCAATTTGCTTCCTTATACCTTAAAGGGAGAAATATTATGATGGTTCATGGGACTGGGGGTGGTACTATAAATTCATGGGATCAAATGAAAGAAACCTTACTTACTATGTATCAAGATTATTTTCGATCTAGGGATCCGAGGGAAGAAATATTTAATATGATGTTAAAAGAAAATGAAACTTTGGAAGAATATGTTGAAATATTTTAATATAATTTACAGATATTACTGTACACTACCTTACCCAAGGATGTATTCAAAACTTCTTTGATTAGAGGCATGAAAGAATAATGGATATAAATGGGTAATTTAATGGGGCAGGGTGATATTTTCAAAGAATGATATGATGATGTTGTAATATTTTGTATCATGCGTTCATGACTAAGTACACAAACCTAGCATGGAACTCATGATCCTCTCGGAAAATCCAATAGAATTGCAACGGGAGGAGTTACATGAGCATAAATTTGTAATATTTTAAAATATTTAAAACTAATATTTTAATTACCCTAAAAACACAATTGGAAACATGCTAGGGAGGAATATGCATTGGCTATTTTCTTTCCTCGTTGTAAGAAGAAGCACAATCGCAATGAATGTCCATTGGATACAATTGAGACATGCCATTTGCACCAAAAATAAGTATACTTATCGTTTTCCTTCACTTCCTGGGTTGAAATTTGTATTTAAGGAAGTCAAATAAGATCCAGGACCAATGTATTTTGTTGAAAAATGAAGAAAATGGCCTAATCGCTCATCTGGTATGCCACAAGACCCTTCTATGTTTTTTTTTGGACAATTTTCTCAACAAAAGTTTTCTGGATTAAAATGGTATGGCTAGAAACATTCTCCTAATACCCAGAAGTTGCATCCATATAGCTTACCACCTTGGAAAAATTAGTCATTCCCTGGTCCCTCTTGTTTTAATCAACAATATTCCATAGCTTCATGGAAAATTACATCAAATAATTTATACTCTCTGCAATGAGAAAATCAACTTACTCAAGGGCCAATGTGGTCCCAGAATTGGCAACACCCCACTGGACCAATTAATAAATCAATGGGAGCAATTCCTCAGCCACAAAATAAACCACTAGTATAACATCCACTTCAATTACCTCCAAACGCTCTACCTTGACTTTGACCTTAGTTACCTACACAGCCAAATCAGAATTCAAATAATATACCTATGCACTTTTTCAAAATTCTCAAAACTTATGATTCCCCTTCTTCATTAGAATGTAATGAACTACATCTGAGATCTGAGAGAACCATACTTCTTGAAGATTGCTCAAAAAATCAATAGAAACCAAAAAATGATAAACCCTCCAAGGATAAATCTTTGACAGAACATTCTCATCCTATTGTAATCATTACTGAAACAGAGTCACCTAGAAAACCAAATAAAAAATAAGAACCTATTGATATTACATACTCTTCTCCTCCATTCCATGAGAGATTAGCCATTGTAAAATCAGCTGAACATAATGAATTTGATCTCATAAGGGAATTTCACAATTTATATATCAAGATCCATTTTCTATAGGCCATTAGATAATTACCTATTTATGCCAAAAAAATTAAATAATTATGTGTGAAGAAGCCTGGTAGGAAGCCAAAAGACCCTCCTAAAATCCATGTTTTAGGGAAAATATTTGAACTCTTCGAGCGAAAACAAATACCTAATACATAAGATGAACTTGGAAACTCTGTAGTTACTTTCTAGATTTAGTAATATAATTTCCCAAATAATTTAGTGGACTTGGGGGAAACCATAAATATTATAACACTTCAAACTTGTGGACTCCTTGGAATAACTAGATTTAAGTTGATTTTGATTATGTTGGAATTAGATGAAATATCCATAGTAAAACTCGAGCTGTCCCTGGATGATATCATTAATTTTGTAGATTCAAAGGATTTTCTGGTCCTTAATCCTAAAATTAAACTAAAAATACATTGTATGATATTAGGAATGCCATGGCTTGCCACTGTAGACACATACATAGGATTTTGAACTAGAAATATGACAATTACTAAAGGACCAACCATCAAGAATCTCATTTTATACCCTCCTTCTAAACCCAACACACCAACTAAATATTTTAGATGATCCCTTCCCAAATATAAGGAAGGTAATTTACGCTCTCTTCTCACTATTTACAAAGCCTTTATCTTTAAAAACATATCAAGGATGATGTAATTAATGGATTCGTTAATCAACCTTCCCTTATCGAGAACCCAACTTGTCAAATGATGAAAGTTATGCTTGATAATGAAGCCCAACTGGATTGGATAGAGGACTTGAACGTTGAATATATACTCATGACTGTAGCTCACAATAACATTCCCATTGAAATTAAGCCTCACAAGACCCTGAATATTAATGCCAACATTAATGACCTTCAGCATGAACAGATGATTCAAATTCTTCAAAAATACAAATAGTATTTTTCTTGGGAATATTCATATATGAAGAGAATCAATCCACAAATATGCACAAATCATGTTTATATTGAGAAAACTTCCTACGTCATTCATCAACTGGAAAGAAGACTAAATCCACACCTCATATTTATAGTAAAACAAAAACTTCAAAAACTTCTTGATGTTAATTTCAGATATCATATTTCTGATAGTTAGTGGGTTTCACTACTTGTGGTAGTCCCAAGAAAGAATGGAAAATGGAGAAATTATGTCGATTATATTGAATTAAATAAAGCCACGCAAAAGGATCATTTTTCCCTTCAATTTGTGGATAAATTCCTTGACACTCTTGCTGGAATGAAATATTTTTATTTCTTGGAGGGGTTCAGTGGATATAATAAATTTCAAATTTTCCCTGAAGAAGAATAAAAACTAGGTTCACCTTCCCATGGGGAACATTTTCATATAAAGTCTTACCATTCGGGTTGTGCAATTCACTAGCTACTTTTCAAAAGGAAATTATCAGTATTTTTTATGATTTGATTAGTGAGGGACATGAACTATATATGGATAATTTTACACCCTGTGGTAATGAATTTGAACAAGCCTTGGATAACCTAGAGAAATTTCTTGCATGATGTATAGCTACCAGGTTGTTCCTTAGTTAAAAAAAAATTCGTATGATGATGACAGATGACATAGGTCTCGAAAATTTTATTTATGCTACAGGAATTCATGTATACCCAACTAAGATCGAGGTAATTCTTAAACTTCATACTCCTCGAATGTAGACAGAGGTACGTAGTTTCCTTGGTTACACTGGTTGTTATCACCATTTTATAGAATTTTTAAAAAAATTGCAGCACCTGAGGATGTATTGACTCGACATATGGAATTTGAATGGAATGATATATGTGAAATTTATTTTGTAGATCTGAAGAGGTTTGTCTCAAAAAATGTTGTGTTTTGGGGACCAAACTAGAATCTACCATTCCATATACCCTCATATGTATCAAATGCGAAGATAGGAGGACTCGTCAGACAAGAAGATGATAAAAAGCCTTAATCCATTTATTAAATAAGCAAGAACCTACGTCAGATTAATTGAATTACACTTTGACAGAGAAATAATTTTTGGTCATTATTTATGCCACAAATAAATTTCACCATTACATAATAGGCTATGTAGTTTTTGTGCACACTGATCATTTTTACATTTGTTATTTAACAAAAAAACTTGTTACCATTGGTATAATAACTCGCTGGTTATTATTGCTGGAGTACCTTCACGTTACCATAATGGATTGGTGAGGAAAATAAAACCTGGTCACATAATTGTTATTAAAAGTTACAACAGTGTTCAATTCCTCTCCATTTGAAGACCAGTTCTTAGATGAACATTTGTTTGTTGCAACTATCAAAGCACATTGTTATGCTAATGTATAAAATTATCTGGCACCAGAAAATTACCATCACATTTTTCATCTTTGGAAAATAAGCTTATTATCCAGCATAGTTCATTATTTTAATGGATGGACAATTACCCTTTTCATACAAGGTTCTATCTACCAAGTCAAAGATATGTCAGAGAAGATGAAATTTATGATATCCTCAGGGCTTGTCATGATGAACCCAATGGGGGTCACTTTGTTTTTTGGAGAACCAAACATAAGCTATTACATACGGGATATTTTTTCTCCACAATATTTAAATATGCAAATAAATGTGTCCAAAGTTGTGATAGTTTCAAAAGGATGGGTCATCCCATTGAGTCTAACGAAATGCCCCTCCAAACATAAATTTTATTAGAATCGTTTGAAAGATGGACAATGGACTTTGTAGGCCCCTTTAATCCACCTTCAAATCATAAATAATAGATTCTTGTCTGTACATATTGGGTTAATAAATGGGTGGAAGTAATAACATTCCCAAGGGCCATGGAAAAAGCAATCATCATTTTTTTGTTTGAACTATTTATTTGATATTGCCTTCCTTGGGAGCTTTAAACAGATGGGGGATCACAGTTCACTGCTCATAAAATTTCAACCATGCTACAAAATTATCATTTTAAACACGTAATCACTTCTCCTTACCATTTGCTTGAAAATAAAGTCTTAGAGGCAATTTTAACTAAAACAATATCTATAAATCACTAATATTGGGCTGCTAAGCTTGCGGAAGCCTTCTACGACTATTATAAAACCTGGCGCAATACCACTGGATATTCACATTATCAGCTCATTTTTCACAAGGAAACCTTTATTCCAATTCAATTCTAAGTTAAGACTCTGAGAACTACCAAGGAAGTTGGATTGGATCTCACAAAAGCATAGAAACAATGCTTATAGCAACTCAATGAACTAGATGAAATGTGTGTTCTTGCTCTACAATGCAGTGCCATAATTCATAATCATAGTGATAAATGGCATGATAGCTTTATTAAAAGGAAAAATTTTCAGAAAGGAGACTTGTTGTTGTTATACGACTCGAGATTCTAGTATTTTCCAGGTAAACATCGAATGAGGTGGGTTGGCCCTGATGAAATTACTAAAGTTTATGACAATCTGACAACATGCCTTACTACAATTGATAATGTTGATATTTCATTCATTTCCAATGGGCATCAACTTCTTTTGTACCATCAGCCAGTTACTCGAGAATCTGTTCTTCATGAAATTGAGAATGATGCCAATTTTCAGTTTGTAGCTAACTAAGGCAATTTCTCCATGGCCAAAAATAGGTAAATTTCTTTGCCAAATATTCTTTATTTTTTACATAATGTAGATAATTATCTTTTGTTATTTAATAATAATAATAATAACAATAATAATCACTAATATTTTAATCACAGTTTATGTTTCCATGGTTATAGTTGTTGTTTCCTTAGTCACATTTGTTGCTTCCTCACTTATAATTATTGTTTCCTAGGTCAGAATTTCTTGTTTCCTTAGTCGCAACCACTATTTCATAAGTTACAATTGTTGTTTCCTTAGTCAAAGTGATTATTTATTTAGATGTAGTTGTTGTTCCCTTAGTCACAGTCGTTGTTTTCAGTCACAATTTCCTTGGTCACAAAAATTTATTCCTTCATAGCGCTTCTTGTTTCTTCATTCACAACTAATGTTTCCTTCATCACATTGTTGTTTCCTTAGTCATATTGTTGTTTCCTTTAATTACGGTTGCTGATATTTAACATGCGATTATTATTTTCTATCCTAGTCATATATTTATTTCCTTAGGGAAAGGAACATTTTCTTATCCTTCTCCTCATATGATGGTGGAAAAATAGATTTTTTTTATGGTTATCATTACAACATCTTTTATGAGAAAGCATTATCAGAATTATGAAATTTCCATGATTCTTAATCCTTTTTAGAATTGTATAAAAATTACAAAAATACTTATAAGTCATTCATCTCATCACCACTTAAGGAATACATTTTCACTCCAATATTTCAATAATAAACGATCATAATTTTTGAGGAAAAAAATGGAAATCTAGAAAATTAATTGCTATAATAATTTTTACACCATCCGTAATTATTAAGGAGTTGACATTCAACCCCATTTATTATGTAAACTATTAAGATTAATAAAAATTACGACTTAACAGAGGATATGAGGTGTCATCATGATCCAACCTACCATGATCAGAGGATCTAGTGGAGTGACATTACCATTTTTATTTACTAAGTCAGGGTAATGTCCTTTGGACTTTAAGTAAAAGGACAAGAGGTATCATCACAAGTTGGCTTGTTCACCTCATTAACTCTAGTGAATGGCATTAATGCTAACTAGTTACCATGCCAAAACAAGGGCTCAGTAAATACAAAATTATATATAGCAGCAAAATTTGAAAATTTATTTAGTAAATTGGACACTGACATCTCAAGGGGTTAAAAAGTAAACCATGTCGAGGTGATGGATTCCTACTGGTAGCAGAGGACATTTCTCTGGTATTGAAATAAAATTAAATATTACTATATAGTTTGACTATTTTGTTCCTCCGAAATTAATAAAAGAATGATAGTTAAATTGATTATAGGAATCCCTAAAATTGTGCTATAAAGTGATGTTTGGTTGTCTATGAGTATTTCATTATAATTCTATATACTATAAATAAATGTTTTGGAAATTCAACATGCTAAATTAATATCCCTTATTTTATCTAATAATGTACTTCATATAATTATTGTTTTCATCCATCTAATTCCTTATATAAATTTCTGCATGCCTTTATTTTTTCCACATCCTCTATGGGTCATAATAAATTGCGTTATCATTACAACACATGAGTCATAAAAATCTTAATAATTTCCTAATGCATCATAGATATACCCAGATTTCTATTTTTCCTTTTGATAATCACTTAATTGACTACATTAATACACCATTATCCTTCAAATATGCCAAACCTTCGATCTTATCAAAATTTTATTCACAGTCATAGACCACCTTTGCTCTTACTGGAGGGAAAAATTGGAACTAATTGATGATTTTTATCCAAAATTTTTAATACCATTGCATGTTGTCGAAACTATATACTTTGTATGAACTTACTATGATAATACATTGGGAATTTGTTTGTTTCTAGTTGCAAGCCCATTTCATGTTTAACAATTAACAATGAGTTGGTATTCATTCTGATACAAACATACACATTTATAGGCTTCAGAACATATATGCAACATCTCAATTCAAGGTGGATGGATAGAGTATTTTGAATGGTTGTTGGGTTTCGACAATGAGGTAGCATTGAAATTGACAAAGAGTTTGGAAAACGACATAAAAATAGTGAGATGTACAAAAAAAATGAAGTGAAAGTGCAATAGCATAAGTAACAAGGTTTTTGATTGAAGGAGAAAAGTGGTATGAGATACACACTTATATCATGAACATGACCCTTCTTCTCTTGAATGTATCCCTAAGGAAAGGGGTATAACCCCAATTCATTTCTTGAGCCATGGAAGGAATTAGCAAGGATTTTAGAGTGATACATCACCTATGATGGAAGGTACAACATGGTAAGGGGGCACAATCCAAAACTCATGGTATCCCTAAGGAAAAAGTTAAATCTGAAAATTCCATACTTTCTTAATTTAGTATTGTAGGATACTACTACTAGATTAAGGAGGTCCAAGGATGAAGCTTTGGTTGTAAGTCACCATGGACTCATCAAGTTGTTTATCAGAAGGAGTATTAGCTAAGTCAAACAAATTTGGAAAGGTTTTCTTGGAACCTTGATAATGTTCAAGACATTCCCTTTGAGAATGAAACAATAGTTGGAATATTTGGGGACATTATAGTTAGTGATAAGCAACCAAAGAAAGATAATGATGAAAAGTTAAATTAAACTCTCATGAAAAAAATATCTCCCAAGGAATTCTACAAATTTTAAAACCTCAAAAATTCAACAGAGCGGAGAAAATAATGGCATAATTTCTATCTCATCTACCTAAGAGAAGAAAGAGGTGAGCTAGACATGTGAAGTAGTGTCAGAGTTATTTAAATCATCTTCAAGAAGATGAAAAATCAACTCAAAATGTATCAACTTCATAATAGATGGAGCGAATATCCAAACATTAGAAGGGCATGTTAATGGATACTACCAATTTCAGAGAAGCCATGAACACTTCATTAGAATAACTTGCACCTCATTTTGATAGTCCTCTTGACCAAGGGGCTTCACCGAATTTACTGATTGTAACTTCTCCTGTCAATTCTACAACTATTTTCCTAGTATCAGATAATGATCCTTGAGTTCTTTCATCCTAGGGGTGTTCTAGAGACTATGTTTCTACTATAGCCTTCCTCTTTGGAGGGAAGGACTCCTAATTATTTTGAAAAATTGATTAATGAAGAATGAGATGAGAGAATTGTCTTTTTAGTCAAGCCCTAGATTGATTTTCTTGATGTGGAATTCCTGAATTCTGGAACTGATGTGATGAAAATGGAATATGATAGCCTACGAATAGTTAAATGCACTCAGGAAACTATTTCTAAAAAATCAAAAATAATAATTTTTGTTACCTCCCCAACAACCTTAGTTAGTAGTCCTATTCAAATTACGACACATACCAAAGCTTGGAGAAATAAAGGAAAAAGAAAATTTCAGAAGGAAAATTTTAAATTAAGAAAGAAAATAAGAAACCTTGAGGGAAATTACAACAAATAAATAATTGGTTGCATGGTAGAAAGAAGTTTCATAGAGATTATGTGAACAAGTATAAAAGAAAGTAGGAAACTCAAGAAATGGAAGTGCAAACTAATGTTTTATCTATCTCTCATGAAGTCAGTACTCAAATAGACTTTGTTCTTATTGTTAGTGAAGTAGGGGCCCAGACTGATCGAAAGGTATAGGTGATGGAATCTCCTCGTACCATTATTGAAATAGGAATTGAGATTGATCCACCAGTTACTTGTAATGACACAACGGTACAAGCATAAGAGGTTCCTCCCTATACTCCATTAATTGTAGAATCCTCTATTAGAGTCCTGTATAAAACTATGGAGGAAAAACTACAAACCATACTAACAATATATGAGGGATAATTTTTTCCTTGGAGGGAACATTAGGATTTTATCTAATGATTTAAAGCATTGATACCAACAGAAGATGAGATCTATGCACAACTAAGAGCATTTGAAAATGAAGTCAATGATTTAAAGGACTACCTTAACAAAGTTTTATACCAAATAAATGAAATTTTCTATCTTCATTCAGATGCCTTGACATGCAGGTCCCCAGCTCAGAATTATTCTTTATATTTTCTTGAGAAATATGTCTTAATTAAAGTAAAATAAATACAATCCATCCAACCACATGAGCTTAGAAATGTATTATATTTTATTTCTACTTTACGAAGATAGGATGAGTACACACAATATTTTCTATGTGAGTTGTATATGCATAATTTATTTTTAGAAGAGTAGGTAGAAGAAAATCATGTCCCATTCGTTGGAGATTTCAATTTCAATATTTTATATAATTTTCCAAGAACTAGGTTAAGTTGGAAAAGACTTACCATACCTTCCATAGAAGAGAAAATGACCTTTATATTTGGGTTACATTGGAACCTAATAACCCCTTCCGCACACAAATTATTCATAGAATTTTCATAAAGAAACCTGGTGTTGCTCCTGCACTTGCACAAATCCAATATGATGTCTTGCACACAAGAATGGAATATTTGGAAGACATTAGAGATGAGGCTCTTCTGGGCCCCTAAGGAAATATGGTAGGAATCACCTAATGAAGTCAAGAATAAATAACCTTTTGGTTATCAAAATCTTTGATATGCTATGACGAGACTAGAAGACTATGTTCACTTGGTATTGGAAAGAGGTAGCCACTAGGTAGGATGTATGTATCGATGCCCCATGATATGGTGTCACTATTCATTTTATAAATCTTATTATGAATTATTAGAATCAGGTAAGTTAGTGTCTTTTGAAGAGCTCCGAAAATAAATGGGTTTAGGCGTAAAGGAGAAGAAGCTTATGAAGCTTACTCCTTGACTGGTGTAAATATTAATCATATATTTGCATGAGGTCATGAAAAACGGTCTATTAGGGGTGATTTAGGACCTCATATTTGACATATTTTCCTTACCTTACTTCTTAGTTTTCATACTATTTTTCTAAATATTTTCTTGTGATTAGGCTATGTTAACTAGTGTAGTATGTACTTTAGAGGTATTTTATTTGCATTTTTTATTTTATTATCTTATAAACAAATTCGATCACTAAATTTTTATTTCATAATGAATGAATCCTCATGATTTGATAGGAATCTATTCATACATCTATATTTGATTTCATTTCCTCGAATTGTTGGGAGACATCACATAAGCCTTATAATGTTACACTTTGCTTGGAGTGGATTTGTTAAATCTGACCTCTTCACTCGGTCTTTCATATCCATAGAAAAGTTTGGATGAATTTATCCAAATGTGACCAAATTTTATCCATACTTAATATGCAACTTGTAATTAAAGTTGGTCAACTTATAAATAGATTTGATCTTTTAGGTTGCTCTAGCTTGATTTAACTTCTCTCTTTAAGAAATGCATATTCCATATGAGCACCATGTGTCAATATCATGGGTTCAAAAACCACTAGTAACTTCATCTTGTTGAGTTTACCTTAAGTACCCAAAAAAAATTAATAAAAATAATAAGGTTAACAAAATGTTTTTATTAATTTAGTTTAATGTTATCTTTGTTATGTTAGTTTAAGGTTATTTTTATTTTAAAATAGGGATATTTTTATTTTTATTTTGACTAAGTATACTTGTTTACAAAACATTACATTACAATATCTTTACTATTCTCAAAAAAATCTCTATGCAATAAATACGACATCTTCTTTTCCATTTCACAGATGAAAAAAATACTTTATAAAAAAAATAAACTAGTGAGACATATACTATGTTAATATAAGTAAGAAAAAAATATTAAAATATTTATTAACTTACTATATAGTTTTGTCATAAAATTATTAGATTTCTCATGATAAAAGTATCCAATATTCATACTATAGTACTAATGCACCTAAATAGAAAAGAATCTCATAATATGACAAGGTGATTCACTAAAAAGTTATAGTCAACCAAATGACATCATACAATTACTTAGATAAATTCTTATTCATATAATATTAATAATTCACCTAAATAGAAGATAATCTCATAATGGGACAAGGTGATTCACTAAAAAATTATAGTCAACCAAATGGCATCATACAATTACTAAGCTAAATTATTTTCTTTCATATATATATAAACACTCTCATACAACATAAGTAGATATTTAGTTTTGATTGTAACATTATCTTAACCTCTTTTTCCGATTAGGTTTGATTTTACAAACATGAAATTTTCATAATTTTATACTTTAAAATGATTTGGTTTAATATTTAATATTCTTTTGAGTATCATTTATGTAAGATAGAAAATAGAAGAAATTATCTTATGTTTTCTAATGTTATTATTTTTTTAATGGTTTATGTTTAATTTTAGAATTTACAATATTGTGTTTTATAATGTGAAACTTTATAATATGTGCTTTAATAATAGGTTTTAATATTGTAATATTGGAATAGTATCAAAAATTGATTGACACCAAAATAACATTATCACAATGCGATAATTAGTGTCACAATCCTTTTCAAAATGTTGCATCGCATTACAATTTATTCAATGTCCCATTGACATATTTCAAAATTACGATGTAATATTAGGATTTATAAAAATTGATTTAATATTAGAGTATAATTATTAATCATGAAATTTATAATATTAATCTTATGGTTTATAATAACACTCCTAGATTTATCACACTAGGGTTTATAATATTATCTTAGGGCTTGTAATATTAGTCATAAGGTTTAATATCAATCTTAGAGTTTTGAGATCCTAAGGTTTAATGTATTAGACATTGTGCCTTACATATAAATCTTAGAGTTTATAATATTAACGAGAGTGCTTATAATATTAATCCTAGGGTTTATAATATTAGGTTTTAGAATATTAATATTATGGTTTAGCATTAATCCTAGGGTTTATAGTGTTAATTTTAGAGTTTAATATTAGACTTCATGTGCATGATATCAATATTAAGTTTTATAATATTAAACCTAGGTTTTATAATATTATATGTTGCAATGTTAAGGTTTATAATATTTGGTTTAATAATAGGGTCTAATATTGTAACATTGGAATGATAGAAAAATCTATCCAACATCACAATGTGAATCAACGTTGAATTAATAAATCTATAATACTTTAATATTAGGGTTTATAATATTAGGTCTATAATATTATGGTTTTAGATTGTGCTTTATATTGTTAGGATTTTAATCCTAGGGATTTTATTATTAATTTTAGGGTTCATAATATTTTGTTTATCGCAGTGTGACATGCATTGTCACAATGTCACAATCAATTAAAAAATCATTGTCACAATGTTTTATCGCATTGCAATATATTCAATATCACATTGTGACATTTCAAAATTAGGGTGTAATAGAAATATTTACAAAATTTGGTTTAATATTAATGTTAGAGTTTATAATATTAATCCCAGGGTTTGTAACAATAATATTAAAGTCTAATATCAAACTTATCTTGTTATAATACTACGACCTTATATATTAAACTTTGGGTTTGATATATATATATATATATATATATATATATATATATATATATATATATATATATATATATATATATATATATATATATATATATATATCTTAGGGTACATAGTACTACTCATATGGTTTATAGTATTAATACTAGGGTTTATAATATTTATGTGATGATTTGATATATTAAATCCATACTAGGGTTTGTGATATTAATCTTATGGTTTATAATCCTACGGCTTACTATATTGCATTTAGGGTTTAATATATCAATCATAGGGCTTACAATATTGGATTTACATTGTGAGGGATTATAATATTTCATTTAATAAAAAGTTTTAATATAGTGACATTGGAATGATACAAAAATCTATCAAACATTGTAGCATGACATGCATTGTCATAATGTGACGATTATTGTGACAATCATTGTTAAAATTTTACGTTACATTGCAATATATTCAATGTTGCATTATGGCATTTGAAAATAAGGGTTTAAAAATAGGGTGTATAATATTGGGTTTAATATTATTCATATGGTTTATAACACTAATCCTAGAGTTTATGATATTAATATAAGGGTTTATAATATTTGACTCACATTTTAGTATTAATTTTAGGATTTAATAGTAGTCAATGTTGATTGTTCATTGTCAATTGTACCCAATTCAAACCTATGCTTCAGTGATCATGGTCCTATCAGAAATCACTTTATTTCTATGGTAATATTGTAGCTTTCTAAGAAATCTTTTCCAAATGATTACTCATATTCATATTTTTGGGTTTCTATGATATTCTTCTAGTCATCAAGAATTTTCCACTGACTATCCATTTACTTAATTCTCATACATAGGATGAAATTTATGCCCTCTAGAAATTAGGCCTACTAAAATTTTCATTGTTCATGCTTCTTATATATTTCTTCGTAATTTCTATGGGACTTGAGACTTCAAAAAAAAATATTGGGGTCATTATTGTCTCCTCTTCTTCAATAGTTTATAACTGACTTCTTACTTTCTCCATTCTATTATCGAGGCTAGTTATGCCCTCGATAAGCTCAACTTATGAAGCCTGAATTTTATCTCTTTCTGACATATATTTTCTCATGAATCTCTATTGAATTTCATATTTATTAAAATTATGAGTTAATCATCACTTTTTAATCGAAATTACCTTTCTACTAAGTAGTTATGGTTCAAATTATGAGTTCCAAGTGCAAGGTTATGCTCGTGTAAAGTTTCACCATTTTTTGTCCAATCTCTCGGTTATTTTGAGCCTAAATTCCACTCAAAATTTTTGCATTAATTTTCCTTTTAACTTCTCACGTAAATACATCCAGAGTACCTGGTTCTCCCTTGAATTTCCACCATAATAATGGTCGACCATATCTCCATCCACCTTGGAATCCACTACCTTACAACCACCATATAATATAATAAAGTAATATACAATACATGGGGCCCTCTTTGTAGTGTCCCTAGTAACATTATGCATATAAGACATTGTATATATAAATATAACATACGCTAGGATTGAAAATACCCTATACTAGGGGAGAGGCTTCTATTGTTGTGCAAGGACCAGTAGTAGTTATAGTACTGGTCCCACACATCCATCAAACATAAATTACAAACTCATTAAAATATGCACATAAATATTTGATAATATGCACATAAATATTTGATAATAAGTTATATAAGTTACATAAATATGTCCAAAATGGGCCCAATTTTTTACTAGACCAACAACTTCCATACACCAAGTCTAACATCACAAGTTGACAAGACCTACTGTCTCAAGTACCTCTAGTTCTGAATTACCATTTAAGGAAAAATGCACTACAAAACATTACAATGCTACCCATCCAAAAGTATAGTTATCCCATCAAACAGTCCCCCACTGATTTTGCATTGGGGGACTACATCTCATTGTTGAATAACACCTAGACAAAAACTGGGTAACACTTACACAAGGACTGAGTACCACCTGCACAAAAATAGGTGAAATGTCTGTCAGCAATATCTACATGTCTGTTTAACCATTCAGCCTATTGAAGACATTAAATGACACCATTCAATTCAGGAAATAGTTCACTCGACCTTTCATTTCAAGAATTAAACAAAACAGCCCTAGAATTACAGGAATTAAATTCAGGAAAGCATTTCAATTCAGGAATTAAATTCAGGAAAGCACAAGGATCAACCATGAAATATTTTCAGCCATTGGATCATGTACAAATCAATCCATACCACACAATTAAATTTGGGAGATGGCAATCCATGCTAATCTTCCCTACCAATTAAATTCTAAATCATAAAACTATAAAACAGCAACTGTTACTGCATTTGAGGCATTCTTTTTTCTCTTAAACTACTGCTGACATACATTCAGAGTTTTCAGACAGTGTTCCATTAATTTTGCAGACATACAGTTTTCATAAAGTGAGTTTCCATTTTACATACATACAATCCTTTTCAGACAGTGTTCCATACATACAGATAGAGGACAGAGTGTGCTCAGTGTTACATTCCAGACAGAGTGTGTGTAGACTGTTACATTCTAGACAGTGTGTGTGCTGAGTGTTACATTCACTCTCTTCATCAGTTGCTATTCACTCTCTTCATCAGTTGCTGGAGCGTTGTTGGAGACATATAGGTATTTCGTTGTTCTTCAATAATGTTATTCAAGATATTAAGCAGATTTGGATATTGACTTTATATTGAATAAAATCTTTCAATAAAAATAGTTCTAACACACAGTCCATGTCCAAATATAAGTCCATTTTAAAATAGGCAATTACTGATTTTATTTAAGTCCATGTAGCTAACAGCCATGTAGGTATCACATATCTTTCTGATGTTGATATTACAAGTAATACATAATTGACAAGTAATACTTCAATGCCAATTAATTCACAACAAACAACTGAAAGATTTCATGTTATTAGCATAAATTTTGGAATTCATACATAATTATAGTTTACTCTATACAGTTGTGTTGTAATACTTATCAAATTTCTTAACGATGTGGGAAATTGCAGGTTGTAGCCATGCCAAGAGTTTTTGTTGCAGATTGGATAAGGAACAGGAGGCGAGGGAGAAGGGGGGCCCAACTGCGGAGCAGTTCATTAGATGATGATGTCAATGCTCCCATTGCTCCTAGTAATGTAGTTGAAAAGGACCCTGTGGTTGCAGATCATCCCAGCCCACCATCAGCCACAGAACCACCTTCGACCACAATACAAGGTGCAATTTCAACAAAGAAAATTAGTGCAATCAGAGGCTGGACGAAGGAAGACATGCTTGCTGCAATTGATGACATTGAGTTTAAGGGATATTCAATCTATGCATCAGCAAAAAAACATGGTATTGCTGCCTCTAACATATATTATTGGATAAATGGGTTGACTAATACAAAGCGTAGAGGGCCTGTTACAGTCATGACTGAAGAGGAGGAAGATGAGGTGGTGGAGTGGTGTAAGGAGATGGTCCAATTGGGACATGGGTTAGAGCTTATATAACTTAAATCCACTGTAGCTCAAATATTTCAAGGGAGGCCAAACCCCTTTAAAGATGGTTTTCCTGGTAAGTCATGGTGGAGTGGGTTTAAAAAGAGGCATCCACACCTTGTGTTACGTACAGCAGAGGGCCTTGACAGAGACCGGGCTTTAAATCTATGCCCTGCAATTGTTTCCAAGTTCTATAACACTCTTTCTACTGCATATGACCAGCACTCATATGCCCCAGACCATATATGGAACTGCGATGAAACAGGCTTACAAGCAGGAAGAAATTGCGGTATGCGGGTAATTGCCAAGAGAGGGAGTAGAAATGTGCCTAAGATATTGCCTAAGAGCAGGGAGTGGATCAAAATTCTTGCCTGTGTCAATGCAATTGGCTCATATATACCAGGATTTTATCTATTTAAAGGTAAAATTCAACTAAAAAATTATATACAGAATTGTGAACCAGGGGCATGCATGACTGCACATCCATATGCATGGATGACAAAGGAACTGTTCCTAAATTGGATTTTCCACTTTGCTGCTTCTATACCGGGTGGTGTCTCGCCTGAAAACAGGAACTTGATGATTTTAGATGGCCATGGAAGCCACATGGATGTACAGACAATCGAGGAGGCCAATAAGTTGGACATTGACCTGTTAACATTGTCGGCTCATACTACTCACAGATTGCAGCCCCTTGATGTGAGCGTGTTTGGGCCTTTCAAGAAATATTTCAGGGTTGAACGAGCTTCATGGATGGCAAAGAATCCAGGGGTGGAAGTAAAGAGGTTTGAGCTAGCTGAGCTTGCAAGTAAAGCATTTGAAAGGGCTCTCACACCTTCTAATATCAAGGCTGGATTTAGGAGGACTGGTATATGGCCACTCAATTTTAATGCTCTTATGCATGATACCACATGTAGACAATCATTTGAAGTGGAAATTCAAGAAGCAGAGAACTTAGAATAGCATGTTGGTGCCCAAGAAGATGTAGCTGCTGCTGAAGGTATAATGTCCCTTTCTGAAGGGTTGTTCTGTGGTGGTGATGATGCTGAGCATTTCAATGAGACACAGTTCAGTGATGAACCAACTAACAATATCAATGAGGCTGTGACACCCACTGATGCATCTGATAATGATAAATTGACCATGCCAACCCAAGTAAGTGCACCATCATGGCTGGCAGAGGCCGTGATGAATATCACTGGAAATAATGTATCTACCACCAATGAGGATGAAAGCATGGACATGCCTTCACAACCATCAGGGTTGAACACCGAACTTGCTCATTATTTTGTGGAAAATGGATCACTAGAAGAGGAGCCTATTCAGCATGAAGTACGTGAAGAATACAACAATGGGGGCCAATCAGTTGTCCCAGAAGATGAAATCCAGCAGGAAAGTCCGGAAAAGCAGAGATTACTTGGTGCATTCCTAAAGCTACCAGTAGAGAGAGTGAATGCCTCATCAAGGAAATCAACCTCAGATTACCTTCGTTTAGAGAGGAGTTCACAATTGATCACATCTAAAGACTATATGAATTTAATGTTCGAGTCTGAACGTAAAAAGAATGAAATTCAGGAAGCTAAAAAGAGAAATAAGGAGTTAGCCAATGAAAAGAGGGTTGCAATGATTGCAACAACAGAAGCTCGAACAAAGGAAAGTTTGGAAAGACAAAAAGCAAGGGAAGATAAGGAACATCAAAATAAATTGGCAAGGAAACAAAGAGAGGCAAGAAAGGTTCAGCAAGAGTTGGAAAAAGGACAAGGGGTGACAAGCAGAGAAGACCATGGTTCAAGACAGTTTGAGGCAAATAGGTTGATGTCTAACACGCTGGACCACATTGCAGAGCAGACACCATCATTCCAAGACCTGATTAACATCCAAGTCCCTAGCTATCAGGTAGGGGTTAGGCCCACCTCTTATACCCCTACCAATGCAGGTTTGAATCCTAATTGTGTTTATATGACACCTGCAGTCAGTGCTGGGGTTAGTAACACAAGTGGACACTTGGGCTACTCAGTCCCACCATGGCTACATGGAGAAAATTGGAGTCAACCATATGCCAACATTCAGGCACATCCTAATCATCCAATGTTGGGAAGTCCACCATAATTGGGCAATGCAGGAAATGGAAGCCATCAAGCATAGAGGTGCCATGACTTAATTTTTGTAACTACAAGACACTGTGATTTTGCTAAGGATCAAATAGGTTTGCTAATGATAGCATCCATGGATGTTTGGGAAGCTACAAACATTTTCAAATTAGTATGTATAAAACAGTGTCTAAATCCCCCAAGTTTGTTAATCTATTGAATTTATAGCCTTATAGCCTATATCAGATTTTGTAAGAATTTATATATCAAACAGTTTATAATTCCTACATATCAAACAGTTTCTAAATCCTACAAGTTTGTTAATCTGTTGAAGTTATAGCCTTAGCCTATATCAGATTTTTTATGAAGTTATATATCAAACAGTTCATAATTCCTACATATCAAACAGTTTCTAAATCCTACAAGTTTGTTAACCTGTTGAAGTTATAGCCTTAGCCTATATCAGATTTTTTATGACACAATTGAAGAAATAAATTGAATTCATAATTGAATTGAACATAATTAACAAAGCAATCTGATTGCATCTAAAAAAACTATCCCTTGTTTGCATCTAATCCTGTTAAATAACAAGTATCATCAAAATTCATTGCAAAATTCATCAATCAAAATCACTCAATAAAAAGGAGGTTAACATACTCAGCTCTGTGGTGGTTATACCTCGGCTCTGTGGTGGTTATACAAAGAAATTGAATTCATAATTGAATTGAACATCATTAACAAAACAATCTGATTGCATCTAAACAAACTATCCCTTGAACATTACATGCTCTTTGATGAACAGAAACAGATACCAAATATCATGTTAAATAACAAGTATATCAACACGGAAAGCAATTGATTCCTGATCGAGACATTATAGCCTTAGCCTATATCAATTAGATCAACACAGGGAAAAATTGAAGTTATAGCCTTAGCCTATATCAAATTTTTGAATTCATAATTGAACATTGTACAGAGGTGATTCAATTAAGATGAGAGATGAAGTGGTCTTGCATTGTATCCTGTTAAGTAGATGTCCTAAAATAAATTAAATTATGCAGTACCCAGAATACCCACATCCTAATTTAAAATCTTTAAAATTTTTTTATCAAGCTCAACATACCATACTTAATATGCAATACTGCATAAAAATATTGATTTAATGTTTCTTATGACTGTCAGTAAAAACTATAATTAGAGGATTGTGAGATTATATAAGGGAGAGGGGTCAGTGCCTGAACACCATAGTGCTGACTGGACTAGAGGCCACGTAAGGAGGGCCAGCTCATGTACGACACTTGTCCTTTCGCATGGCGTTCACGTGGCGGGCAAGTATATCAACACGGGGAGCAATTGATTCCTGATCGAGACATTATAGCCTTAGCCTATATCAGTTAGATCAACACAGGGAGCAATTGAAGTTATAGCCTTAGCCTATATCAGATTTTTGAATTCATAATTGAACAAAGAAATTGAATTCATAATTGAATTGAAGTGATTCAATTAAAATGAGAGATGAATTGTGTGGCTCTGTAAATGTCAAGTGATTAAAAAAAAACATCTAAATACAATAAACCAGTCCAAAAGAGCAATCATGTAAAACAAAATTGCAACAATGACAAGAGTAAAGACTAATAGTATTATACAACTTTTGAAATCCTACGTTATAATGTTCAAGTGCAATCTAAGCAAAATCAACTAAATCATTGCCCATCTTTTCCTGAATTGAAGTGATTCAATTAAGATGAGAGATGAATTTTATGGCTCTGTAAATGTCAAGTGATTCAAAAAACATCTAAATACAATAAACCAGTCCAAAAGAGCAATCGTGTAAAACAGAATTGCAACAATGACAAGAGTAAAGACTAATAGTATTATACAACTCTTGAAATCCTACCTTATAATGTTCAAGTGCAATATAAACAAAAGCAACTAAATCGTTGCCCATATTTTCCTGAATTGAAGTGATTTGATTAAGATGAGAGATGAATTGTATGGCTCTGTAAATGTCAAGTGATTCAAAAAACATCTAAATACAATAAACCAGTCCAAAAGAGAAATCATGTAAAACAGAATTGCAACAATGACAAGAGTAAATACTAATAGTATTATACAACTCTTGAAATCCTACCTTATAATGTTCAAGTGCAATCTAAACAAAAGCAACTAAATCGTTGCCCATCTTTTACTGAATTGAAGTGATTTGATTAAGATGAGAGATGAATTGTATGGCTCTATAAATGTCAAGTGATTCAAAAAACATCTAAATACAATAAACCAGTACAACAGAGCAATCGTGTATGGCTCTGTAAATTTCAAGTGATTAACGAACATGAGTTGTATGCTCGTTATATTTTGTGGTAAATTGACAATGCAATGTAGTTTCAGACACTTGAAAAAAAAAAAATTGGTTAACGAACATAATTAACTATGAGAATAAAGAATACTGACCTTATTTACTTCATATATGCCAATTATAATTTGCAGTAACTGACCATACAATGAAACTTACAATACAATGTAGTTTCAGATAGATTTAAATTCGTTGGAGGAAAATAGAGTTATTGTATGTACTATGTACAATGCCAGTACCAAAATACTGGGAAACCAGGACTGAACAAAACATACCACCCTACCCTTTGTTCAAAGAGGAAACCTGGCATCATACCATTAAGGTAGGTACATAATCAAATAGAATTTAATGTTGTTATAGAATAAGTGGAACATTTGAAATTTAAATAATAATTAGGTTTAAATAATAATCAACTAAACAAAATGCAATCCTGATCACATCAACCCTGTCATAAAAACAATGAATCCTCTGTCAACTCAATTCCCAGATAGGAAACTCTATTTACCTAATAAAATGAGCTGGAGCGGGGATGCTCACTGTCAAATATCCATCCACCAACACATTGCATTAAGGAGCTTGATACAAATATCAGTAGATTAGTAACATTGACTACTTTGCTAAATAAATCTAATTGGCTTTGCCAATTTAAAATTTGATATTTATAAAATATTTTTTCTTAAAGAAAATAATGTAAATGGAAGAAAAATAGTTACTTTTCTTAATTCAATTCCTAATAGTACTAATGATATGATAAATTTTAAATTCCTAATAATAACAGTGACCTGATAAACATTAATGTAACAATTTAGTATTAAATAATAATTCTGAAAAAGCAAAACAATATACGTTCCTCACATGGAATATAACACTCTTTTTTGTGGGGTTCTGCTGCAAGCTGGAGCGGGGATGATGAGTGTCAAATATTCATCTAGCAACAGGCTGGAAACTCCAAAAAAGAGCAGCTCACCACAGATGTACAGTGACGAGAAGCATCTAAGAACTGTGGAATTATCTACAAGTTCACCATAAAAATTATACCCACAGGAACGCTAAATAATAAGTAGCATCTTTTTGTATAACTAAAAAGGAAACTCCTTTCATTCCAAGGTGGAAGGGTCGCCCATTAATTTAAGTACTTAGACCGTGGCTCAGTGCTTTTAATAACAAAAAATTACAGATTATACAACCACATTTTAGAACAATAAACCCTACATTCCACTGCTACAAAAAAAAAAAATCAGGCATGATGCCTCCTTAATCATTTAATCATAGGTTCCCAACTCACCGCAGATGTACAGTGACGAGAAGCATCTAAGAACTGTGGAATTATCTACAAGTTCACCATAAAAATTATACCCATAGGAACGCTAAATAATAAGTAACATATTTCTGTATAACTAAAAAGGAAACTCCTTTCATTCCAAGGTGAAAGGGTCGGCCATTAATTTAAGTACTTAGACCGTGGCTCAGTTCTTTTAATAACAAAACATTACAGATTATACAACCACATTTTAGAAAAATAAACCCTACATTCCACTACTACAAAAAAGAAAAATCAGGCGTGATGCCTCCTTAATCATTTAATCATAGGTTCCCAGCTCACCGCATATGTACAGTGACGAGAAGCATCTAAGAACTGTGGAATTATCTACAAGTTCACCATAAAAATTATACCCACAGGAACGCTAAATAATAAGTAACATCTTTTTGTATAACTAAAAAGGAAACTCCTTTCATTCCAAGGTGAAAGGGTCGGCCATTAATTTAAGTACTTAGACCGTGGCTCAGTTCTTTTAATAACAAAACATTACAAATTATACAACCACATTTTAGAACAATAAACCCTACATTCCACTACTACAAAAAAGAAAAATCAGGCATGATGCCTCCTTAATCATTTAATCATAGGTTCCCCGGAGGGAAAGATGACTGAAAAATCCCAGAACTTAGGGGAGAAGACTTAAAATTCATAAGCAGAGAACCACAAAAACTGAATTTCCAATTAAAACCATAAACCACAGTAACTCTGCATTTTGATTTTCCAATGAGAGAGAAAACAATAAACCTCTTTATTTTCCAATTAAAACCCTAAACCCTAAAGGCAGTAAAACCCCAGTAAAACCACAAAGTAAAACAACAGTAAAACGCTCTAGAACCACTGTCAAACACTGTAAAACCACAATAAAACAGTAAAAAACTCAACATATAACATCTCCTTAAGGTTAAATGTGTTTACAAACACATAGATATCACTGGTAGGACAGAGTCCTACCTTAAAACTCCTATCCCTCCTGGCCTTCCTCCTTGCCTTACCAGCTGCATTGTCCTTGGTTTCTCCATTGACCTGCAAAAAATCAAAAACACAATCATTCACAGAGCAAAAATTAAAAACAATGCAAAAACACTTAAAACTAACAGACTAACGCACCTGAAAGCACAATTCACAGCATCCAGAGTTGAAAAACGCACCTGAAGACAAAATTCGCAGCATACAGACCTGTAAAACACGCAGTGCCAAACCAGAGAGCCGAGGTATGTCCACCATGGAGCCGAGGTATGATCACCACCACAGAGCCGATAAAAACCACCACAGAGCCTAGAAAAACCACCACAGAGCTGAACTAAAACCACCATTGGGCCGAGCCAAGTAAAACAACTATAGAGTCGAATAAAACTACGAAAGGGCAAAGGTAAACAGCCACAGGGCCGAGGCATGACAAAACAGAGCCAAGCATAAAGAGCAAAGAGCCGACTCTAAACCAGACAGCGCTGAGGTAAAACCACCAAAGCACCGAGGTTAAGCCACCACAGAGGCGAGGTTGAATGATTATGTAACCTAGTGTGAATAGCTAGAGAGTATAAACCACCCACAATTGGGATGACGTCGCGGCCGAACCAGGACCAGGGGAGCTCGAGCCAGGAGAGTAGCAGCGCCATGACGAAGGATGGAGCGCACGGACAGTGTCGGTGGAGGCGTCGGGCATTGGAGAGACGACGCACAACAGAAGGAGCGGAGAACACACAGCAACCAGACCCAGAGAAGGAAATGAGGCTTCGCCGAGAAGCCTCCACAATATGGTGGGAGACGACCGGCTGGACAGGTAAGAGACCGGAGGGACCGGCTGCATGTACCTGCCACGTGAATGCCATGCGAAAGGACAAGTGTCATACATGAGCTGGCCCTCCTGACGTGGCCCCGGGTCTAGTCGGCACTGAGGTGTTCGGGCACTGACCCCTCTCCCCTAGTGTCACAAAACCAAGTTTTTACTACATAATATATTTGCAGATTTAATCATACTACCATTGTGTAAATACCTTGGAAACTAAAGGCCATGATTGAATAGCGAGGGGGAGTTTCCCTAATGTCAACAGTAGGATGGGGAGGGGTTCCGCTATTAAGGTTCCAACCCTCACATTTGATGTTTGATGTATAGGAAGGGTGCATGACGGTGGGGCTTACCTTATTTAGTGTACAGGTGGGAGGGGGTTTAATGTGGTTATGCCCCTCTCAGAACCTTGATCCGTCAACAAAAAAAATTTCATTAACCTATATGTGTAGGTGTCTATTCGGGAATTCCTAAGTCTACCTCTGTGGTTCATAGCCTTTGTGATCAAGCTACTCAGTAAACCTGTGGTGGGGTTGCTTCCCAAATATGAGAAATCATTTCACTTAACAGCCTGCATACAAGGAGTCAAACCTTGACATAACAAGATGGGAAATGATCCGAAAAACTCTTTCCATCTCCTTGAATGTGGAATGAAATAAATTCTCATTTCTAAAGTACTAATAATAAACTTAAGAAGAAGAAATAGAATCCAACATCCATTTGGTGGGGGATTTATGTAAAATGAGAATAAAATTCATGGGCACCACATGAATGAGATGAATACATTCTATGGAATAGTAAAAAAATAATTATAATTTAATAATGCATGAATATGACTAGAAAATGATACCACTTCTCAACAAAAAAAAAAAATGGTTTATCTCCCCCATTCCACAATAATTCCACCATTCCTCTCACTCGACATCTGCTCCATTCATTTCCACATAAGCTAGTATGTTGTATCTTAAAAATATTTTCACCACTTTGTAACTCCAAATTTCTCATACACATTATGGATATTTTATAAAGTTAAAAATATATTACCTCCCCCCCTTCAGAGACATTGTAGTGTAACACTTCACTAGGCTATAGCATGCATTAAAATAGGTTCATAAAAAATAATAAATTATTATTTATGCATAGCATGCCCCCCGCACACACACATTACTTAATACAATTCAACCTCCTACCTTAATACCACCATTCAACCCACATTTGACATTTGACCATAATTTCTTTGGCACAAAAGAAAATTCTTAACATATTGGGTTTGTGTGTGGATATATGTGTGTGTGAAACACATACATACTATAATTTAAAATATTCTTCCTTTTATTTATTACCTCTTAAATATAAATATTATTTTTTGATAAATTTATATAAAAAAAAAAAAAAACCCGATGTTTTGTAATGTGATGAATTTTTGATACAAAGGCTAAAATTTATCCTTATACGTTCACATTTTTCTCTATAGCTACATTGTGTAAATGATTAAGGATATTTTTCTTGGCACCTGTAGTGAATTTTCATCATTCTCACCATTGTGATTTTTTTCAAAAATATGGTGAGAGACCTACATCTCTTAAATCTTCTTGAAAATTGACCGCGTCAAACCCAGATGAGTTTTAATCATTCTTCCCATTGTGAATTTAAAAAAAAAAAATTGGTAGACATCCTATACCCTGTCACTATAACATGAACCGACCTCAAAGTTCTATTTATGGAAGTCGGGCTGACATGCTGACACTTACATACATCCTATAGGTACTTCAGATCATTCGAGAGCTGAAGAAACACCCCAGGCGGTCAATCCTTGAGCTAGAACCTTTTTTGTCTGACCCATAACCCAAAAAACACACACAAAAAGGTAAGGGTGTGTTATAGGCCTCCAACTACATGCATAGGCCTACTTACATGTAGTTATGGACTAATTTCCTCATATTACTGCCTACAGTCCCTAGTTATCATCCATGTTTCCAGGCTAACCTTTAGATCATTGCCCAAAATTTCCTTTAGCTTTCCAAAATCTTAACATGGTTGTAAAGCTGAAAATTCAAACTTGAACAAGAAACTTGAACTATACTACTTAGAACACACTAGAGGTTTCATCAAACATATGGAAAACATGTAAGCTATAGGTCATGAATGCATATATGATGATAAACTAATAGTATTCATTTAAGAATCACTCAGAAGGATTTAAGCCATCTCTAGCTACTTGCAATAACACTTTTTAGTCCATGCATTCATCAATTATTCAATAACTTATCAAAACATGTCAAAATCCATATATAAAATACTTCATATAACCCACATATATATAGTAAATAACCAACATAGAAACCATGTAAAATCAACCATAATATCACCATCATAATCAATACAAATGGTCATAGATCACAATAGGAAAATATCTCATATTAACATGTGAAAATGCCAACCAAGTTAGTGACTTCCATGTACCACCCGACTATATATTGGGTTGAACCAAATCTCTCTTTCATCCAATCACCCCCACCCCATATTTCAAGCATGAATGGGGTATGTCATTAAATAAGCAAAAAAAAACAAACGAGGGCTTTGAAAGGCCAAACCACCTCAACTCTCAACCACAGTGATTCCACCTCTATGGCCCAGAAATCACTAACATCAATGAGATAGATCACTATGCAAGTTTTCTAGGGCTCTAGTATCTAGTAACTTAACCTACATCCTTCGAGGGCTCTAGGGCATTTATTCCAGCCATGGCTTGAGGGATTAGTAACTCAACCCATGAAGGGCTCTAGAGCCTTTGTTGAAACCAATAGCTCTAGGAAATAATAACTCAAGCCAAGTTTTTCCATAACTTCCACAATGTTTGTTCCAACCCATAGCCATAAGGAGCCTAAGCACCATTCAGAATAAAGAAGTGGAAGAAACCCACAACACCATGGTAATGCATGAAATGCAAAGGAAAGGTTAAAACCAATACCAATCTAGGAAAATATCCATGCCAATGATAGCATATAGCCATAGAGTAACATGCATATACCATGCATCCAAAAATATTCAAATAAATCACATATGAAACCTATTACCTACAAAAATTCATCAACATATAATATCTGGTCATCTCTGCGTGCTCGGGCCATCTCTGCATGCCCGGGCCACCTCTGCACGGTCGCCCCAACTCACAAATCTTCATGCCCGCCCATCTCACAGATTTGTATGCCTGCATAGCCCATCTTTGCTCGCCCGCCCGACCCATTCTGAGCACTCCCAAACTCTTAGCAATACTCCATCTGAATCGCCCCATGACCACCTCAAGGGGGGGTTCGCCCCATCAAGCCTTCGGCCCTTTTTCTTTCGGCAGTCTTCCCTCTGATCCCTCCAACACTCCATCTAGATCCCAATCTAGGGTCAACAGCAAAGACTTTGCTACAAACCACAACTTGAGGAACAATGGTTCTGCCTTCGTAGGGAACATTCCCAGTCAAAATAGTGCAACAGGCCCATCCCTTTGCAAACCCCTCTCGGAGAAAATACCCACTTTAATCATCGAAGATCCTTGGATCGACTAATATAGAGATCACATGAGTAAAAATGCCCTATTATGCTAATTCATGGGGGTTTGAGTTAATGAAAAGACTCTCTGCTAGTGGATAAACCAGAAATGGAAGCCTAAAGGGGACTATGAACTTCAACTCAGACCAAGTAGCTTTTTCACTGTCATTTTCGGTCATAGGGATGATAGAGATCGCATCTTCGAAGGAGGCCCATACTTCTACAACTCTGTAGGACTTTACATAACGTACTGGAGACCCAACTTCACTCCAGAACAGGAAGACTTCAAAAAAATTTCAGTATGGATCCGACTCTACTCTTTTCCTGTTGACTACTAGAATAAGCGCATCTTGGAAGCCATTGGGAATCAGCAAGGCATCTTTTTCAAAACCTCAGATATCATGTCTCAAGGTAAGTACATAGCCTACGCTAGAATTTGTGTTTACCTTGATGTTTCAGGACCCCTCCCAGGCTATATTGATCTAGTCCATAGAGGAGTTCATTGGAAGCAATCCATTGAGTATGAAAACATCCCATTTAGATGTCGGACATGCCGACAGCATGGAAATATTAGTCATGGCTACCCCCTTAATCAACCCCCACCACAAGCCCAACTGGAAAAGGTGGCTACTCCACCCCCTGGCTTTACCCCAGTATCAAGGAAGAATGAAGGGAAAAAAGGAAAAAATTCTTTGAAACCCTCCACTAATATGACCACCACCCAGCATAATAACTTTGAAGCACTTGGCAACCTTGATCCAAATCATCACCCTCTAGCATCTCCTGCCCCCTCTGTTCAAGATCTATCCATTCTTGGTCAGTTACAAAACCCATCCAACACTTCCAGCTCGAACATTGACTCACACCAAGCCCACTCACAACAACAAACCCCAAATCCCTCTCCCATCGAGAACAATACTAGCCCTGCCTCATTGTAAACCCTTCCATGCACATAAACTCATTCAGACTAGCCATCCTCAACCACTCCTACTAATCCTCTAGAGGAGATCATAGGCGATCTAGATCTCTAAAAGGTCAATGAGCAATGGTCAAAACTAGGAGTGGATGCCATTCCCCAGGAACATTTGGAGAAACTAAAAATGGCATACCAGCAGTTGGAATATCTCAACTATAACGTAGCCAAAAGGAAATGGGGAAACAACAACCAATTAGGCATTCAAGCCAACCTATATCTAGACCAATACAGGCTACAAGGATCGAGAAGAAAGAGGGGGTGAAAATCCACAAGACAACAAATACAAGAACTCAGCAGGTGCCTAGTCAATGAAGGAAAACTCAGGGCCTTGGTCCTATTTGCTCCAAAGGTTACTCAATGAAGATCACAACCTGGAACATCAGGGGGCTAACTGGCACCTCCAAAAGAAGGATCCTAAAAAACCGTATATTCTCGCAACACCCAGACCTTATACTTCTTTAGGAATTAAAATTATCTTCCAACGACATTGAGACGATTAAAAAAATATTTTCTAAGAGTTACCATTGCTTAAGCATAGAAGCCATTGGGAAATCAGGAGGGCTACTCATGTTTTGGAATAAAAGCAAGTTCTTTATGAATAATTCTCTGTCCACTAAGCATTCATTATCAATCATCTTTAACATGCCAGACTCAAGGCATATGATATGCATCACCAATGTGTATGGACCTCAATGGATCCAGGGAAAGTTGAAGATGTTGAAAGACCTGGACGAAATCTGACAACACCATGGGGCAAATCACTGGATATTAGGTGGTGACTTTAACATGATCACCGCCTTAGTGGAAAAGAAGGGAGGCTTAAGAAGATTGGATAAATACACAGAAGCATTCAACACCTTCATAGCTGCATCTAAACTCATTTATGTCCCCACAGTCAATGTTCTGCATACCTGGAACAATAAATAAGGGGGAAACAGGAAAATAGCATCAAGGCTCGATAGGTTCCTTATATCGGAATCCATTATGCTACAAAATATAGATATGGAGGGCAACATTCTGCCTATTGGGGGATCTGATCACTGGCCAGTGTAGATTCACTTCACTCATATGGACAGGCCTCACAATAAACCATTCAGATTCGAGGCTTTTTGGATAGATCACCCATCATTCATGCAAAATATATAGAGCTAGTGGACTCAAGCCACCATAAGAAGTGATATTATCATGTACATCTTACATAAAAATCTCAAGATCATCAAAGCCAACCTGAAACGCTGGAACAAGAACACCCTTGGCAACATTTTTAAAGCCAAAAAAGAGCTCAAGGAAAAAATGGCAGACCTCCACCAAACAATGATCAAGGAAGGACCCACTGATGAAAGGTTGTCTCAAGAATCAAACCTTCAGAGGCAATGGGAAGAAAGGCTAAGACAAGAAGATATGCTTTGGAAGAAAAAATTGAGGGTACAATGGTTAAAACATGGAGAACGCAACACAAGCTTCTTTCATAAGTCAACCATTCAGCGCAGAGCCAATAATCGCATTCTCTCCCTCAAAAAAGATGATGGTGCTAAAGTTTATACTAGGGAGCAAATAGAAACTGAACTTAACTCATACTTCAATTCTCTTCTCAATGATCCCATTCAAGATAGAACCCAAGGCATCAGTGATGTCATCGGTGCTATCCCCCCCTTAGTTATAGAGGAGTAGAACTCCCTTCTGTTAAGATAATTCACTGAGCAGGAGATTGAAGAAGTCGTCTTCACCATGGCTACTGACAAAGCTCTAGGACCCTATGACTTTACAATTGAATTCTTTAAAGCTTGCTGGCCCATTATCAAGGCCAACCTTTTCAACCTTGTAAAGAAATTTCACAGAACCAAGAGAGTGCTGCCTGCCATCAATGCCACCTTCCTCACCTTAATTCCCAAATCTGATCAAGCTGACTCACTTGACAAGTTCCGACCCATAGCCCTTTACAATTTCATATATAAAATCCTATCTAAACTAATGGCTAACAGACTTAAACCCATCCTCCCCTCAATCATATCTCTGGAAGAAACTAGATATGCTGAAGGCAGGCAGATCACCGATAGCATAATCCTCAGTCAGGAAGTTCTGCCTTGTATCAAAACAAAGACGATTCCAGGTATGCTCATCTAGCTTGACCTTTCAAAGGTATTTGATAAAATCAGCTGGCTCTACATAATAGCAATCCTCCAGGATTTTGGATTCAGTCTGATATGGATAAATTGGATAATGGAACTGGTCTCGGGAGCATTCTTTTCAATCATGCTGAATGGAGGACCCCTACAACACTTCCTTCCGTCCAGAGGTATAAGACAAGGAGATCCCTTGTCTCCTTTTCTCTTTTTTATTATGGCAGAGGGACTAGGAAGATATTTATCCAAAGAAAAACATTAGAATGAGCTCAAAGGCATCAAACCTGCACCTCAAGGTCCCATAGTAACACATCAGCAATTCATAGATGATACAATTCTCATGGGCTCCCCCACAATGCAGGAAGCTCGAACCACCAACAAGGTGTTAAATACCTTCTCAGAGGCCTCAGGTATGGAAATCAATCTCACAAAATCCAAACTGTTTTTCTTTAATACATCCGTTCTTGTGTAGAGAAATCTTAGCAGAATTCTTAATATTCAGAAGAACTCCCTTCCAACCAAATACCTTGGCATTCCACTCTCGGAATATACCCCTAAATATTCCAACTGGGAAGCCCTCCTTAACAAAATGAGGGCGAGGTTAAGCAGCTGAACTCATAGGGCCTTAAACATGGATAGTAGACTAATATTGGTTAAATCAGTTCTTCAAACCATGCCATCCTATCTGTTCTCAACTCTTGCTCCTAAAGTTTTTTATAAATCCATTCAAAACATCTAGTAGTCCTTCCTTTGGAATGGGGCTTCTACAAAATCCAAGTGGGCTCTCCTCAAGTAGACAGACATTTGTAAACCAAAATTGGAGGGAGGGCTAGGCCTAAGAGATCCTGAGATCCTAAGCAAGGGTGTAGCAGAAAAATCTGGTGGAGATGGGTAGTAAATCCTAATTCCCTCTGGGGCACCCTGTCGAAAGCGAAGTACACGAATCAAGTTAGGGACAAAGAACTCATCAGGCTCATTGGCAACACTCAAGGATCCCCCATCTGGATCAAAGCATGGGAAAATTGACATATTATTCAGAAGCATAGCTTCTCGGAAGTGCACCAAGGCAACATAGCCCTCTTTTGGGAGGATGCCTAGCAGCAACTCCCCCCCTGGACCACCCAGATTGGACTAATCTTAAAAGGGCTATCCAAGAGGCAGGAATGGTCACTGTAGCAGACTACATGGAAAAATGGCTACCAAAAGAGCAATGGCACACCCAAGATAGCCATGTGAATATATACCATCTTCTATAAGTCCTGGAAAAGATAAGAATCCTCAAATATAATAAAGAGGATATCCTTCAGTGGGGAAGCAATCCAAAAGGAACCTTCAATCTCAAAGAAACATACAAGATCTTGGCTGCCTCTCTGAACTCGCAACCAGACCACAAATGGCATGCTCTTTGGAACAGAGGAACATGGCCCAAAATTACCCTTTTCTCCTGGCTGGTCTTGCATAACGGAGCACTTACATGGGACAATCTTCAGAAATGGGGTTTCGTAGGCCCTTCCCGCTGTTTCCTCTGTGAGAATGGTTCAGAAAATTTCAATCATATTCTCAACACTTGCCCCACTGCCTGCTATCTTTGGGTTGACATGGCCCTGGTGTTCAGACAATCCGACAGAAACATAAACTCTATTTACCGCTCACTCAGCAACTAGAGATCATCCATATCCTCAAACCCTCTCGTCAACAATGCTTGTAAGCTCATTCTGGGAGCCATAGCATGGATCCTATGGAAAGAGCGAAATGCACGAATCTTTAAGAATTCAGCAATGGCAGTGGATATGTTAATAAGAAAGACGCGACAAATCATCACGGATTTGATCAAAACCATGGGCATATTATAGACAGAGGGAAGCACATCTCTGAATGGCAAAAGAATTTTCTAGATCCTAAGTCTCAAAGCCGCGAAGAATTCTACTGTATCGAACTAGGCCTCAACTGCTATGTCACAGGATAAATGGGGTCAGCTTCCTTTTAAAACATTCAAACTCAATTTCGACGGGGCATCAAAGCAAAACCTGGGAAACGTTGGTTACGATGCAACAGTAAGGGATCATACCAGTACCATCCATCTCATCTATCATGGCAATATTGGCGTGAACACCAATAATGTTGCAGAGCTAATGGCTCTCATCCGTGGCATCACTCTAGTTGATCGCTACAAACTTCTACCTCTGGTGGTGGAAGGAGACTCGAAGATCGTCATCAGGCTATTGTGAAAACTCTAGATGGGCACACAGGTGGATAAGGTAACCACAAGCTGGAGACTCTCGTCAATCCTGAGGGATCTACAAGGCGACATCAGCAGTACTCAAGGGGTTACCTTTCAGGTGGTTCGTAGAACAATAGAAAAGATGGCCGATACCTTGGCCAATGCTGGCGTTCAGTCCAAGCTTGACGATTATCACATCCTTTAGCAAGATATGGAGGATGGGGAACTCAAAGCTAAGTGTAACACCATCAAAAATTTGGACCTTCAGGCTTAGGCAAATTATCATTCGAACCTAGGCTCTCAGCCAGAAAGAATTCGCTGGATCAGCCACAAAGTCTTGTAAAGGCAGACATAGGAAGGTCAAGTTACTAGAAATGACAGAAGTTGCGGGTCAGGTTACGAGGGGTTTTTTCAAGTCCACCCGAGCAATCTCTGCACGCCCACCCCATCTCACATATCTGCATGCCCGCCCATCTCATAGATCTTCCTGCCTGCCCTGCCCATCTCTGCACGCCCGGGCCATCTCTGCATGCCGGGGCCACCTCTGCATGCCCGCCCGCTCCACAAACATCTAGAGCATGACTTTATCTATTTTTTCGTGGTTTCTATATGTATGCGCTAGGCTCTCATCCACAAAGCATTCGCTGGGTGCTCAGACCAGGCCCAGGCAATTTTGTAAAGGCAGACACAGGGTTGTCCCCTTGACTCCCACTATGCACTGTGTATTTTAATGCACTCTATTAATATAAATCTCGCTTAACCTTTAAAAAAAAAAAAAAACCTATTACCTACAAAGAAATAAAACTTTATTTTTTGATCCAATTGTTTCCTTTTTCTTGATGCTTTCATTTTCCTTCTTTCTCCAAATCCAAGTTAATGCTAGAGTGCTCCAAGAATTCTCTAAGAATTATCTAAGTGTTCAAGAGTATGAGAGAATAAACCTAAACTAAAAAAAGGTTGTGAACTGATCCTTAGAATCATTTTTATCAGTGATGCCTCTATTATCTCCATTTTCTTCATTTTTCTTCTAATTTCCTTAGCATGAAAATTTGTGTCTCTTCACCTTCCTTTTCTCCTATTTTACCTTATTTTCATGATGAAATGAAAATTATTTCCTATTTGTCTCTATTAATGCCTTTTCTTATTTCCATATACATTATTAATCATATGTGATTCCCACTAAAGTGTTTTTCCCAACATTCATGGTGGAATACATTTCCCATGAACTTGGTATTATTTTATTTACATTTAAAAAAAAACAAGGTTTGATACAAACCCATCCCCATTAAGGGAGATTCGCCCTTAGTGTTATATGACAGCTATGACTAGAATACCACTGAAAAAATAAAAAAATAAAAAAAGAACATACTGCCCATGGATATTTATAACATGGCTCAATGCAGTATTTACAATGAAATCCCACTGAAAAATAAAGCAAACATACAACCTATTGGAAATGTATAGCACAACTCATTATAGTATTTAATACAACATACATATACATATACATATATCAAAAACTATATTTCATGAAACAACAAATAATGAAGGAAATAAAGCATGCATATGATGAGTCGTCTAGCATGTAGCTTCCTTGAGCCAAAAGTGATTCCACTGGACTTTAAATTTCTCGATTGTTCTATTTTGGAGCATGAGTTGTTTCTGCTAAAATATGCATTGTGGTTTTGGTTGTAATTATCCCTCTAGTTTCATGCACAATACAAACCATTCAATCGCATTATCAACATCTTGTACATATATCTTAAGGAATGAAATATGCAAAACATGGTGGACTTTCACTATTACTTGGAGTGAAATTCAATAGGCCGCCTGTCCAATCCTCTTAAGGGTCTTGAAATTCCCACAAGATTGAGGCATCATCTAGGGAGATGATCTAATCTTGAAGGATCTCCTCTTGGGCTTAACACGTAAGTACATGTGCTCTCCAACCTAGAAATCCCTGAATGCTTTATGTTAATATACATAAATCTTTTTCTTATCCTATGTTGCCTTTAAATTCCTCTTGATAACCTACATTTCATGTTCCATCTCTACCAACATGTCCTGTCCAATGAAAACCATATCCACTGGATCACTCCAGATGATAGGCGTATTACAAATTTCCATGTAATGAACCTCAAATGGACTCATCTTCAAGTTCTCACAATGCCCATTATTATAAGCAAAGTCTACCAGTGGAAGACATTCTTCCCACTTTTACTACTTAGGCATGACATATATCCTCTATGTGTCCTAAACAATCATATTATCTATCTCTATATGTCCATCTATTTGTTGACAAAAATTTGCACTTAAAGCTAACTTTGTCCCAAAGCCTCCAAAGAGCTCCTTCAAAAATTTATAGGTAAACTTGCTCTCTTTATATGATATAATATTCTTAGGAACGCCATGTAACCTCACTATATCCCCAATGAAGACTTGAGCAACCTCACTATTTGGATTCTTATACTTCAATGAAATGAATTGAGCTACCTTATTTAACTCTTCATCCACAACAATGACGGAATCATGATGTCTCGATGCCCTTGGAAAACTTGTAATAAATTCCATGGAAATGGCCTTGCAAATCCACTCTGGAATCAAAATGAGTTGAAATAAACCAATTGGATGCTTACACTCTACCTTTACCTATTTACATTCCAAACATATCGCAACAAAATTAGCCACCTCCTTCTTCAAGTCTAGCCAAAATTAGGACTTCTTAACTATTGGCAAAGTATTTTGATATCCCAGGTGACGCGAATATGAATTGACATGAGACTCCCTCAAGATAAGATTCTTCAGCTCACTATAATATGACACATAAATCATGTTTCCAAATTTTACCAAGCAATTTTCCATGAGGTGATACTCCTCATCCCTATCACCTTCACTCTTCTATTTCAATATTTTCTCTAGATGTTGATACCAGTAATCATGTTTCCCAACCTACAATATCCACTCTTACAATTCTATACCCTAAGAAATCCCTGTTGCAATATTATTAACCTACACTCTCCAACTGAGAGCATCTCCAACCTTGTTCTCTCTTCCCTTGATGTACATGACCTTGAATTCAAACTTATTTACGATAGCCAAACATATAGCTTTTATGGAATTCATATTGTGTTGGTGAAATAAGTACCTTAATCCACTATGATTACTCAACAAGATGAACCTCCTACCAAGAATATAATGCCTCCACACCTTCAAGGCATGAATGATAACTTCCGACTCAAGGACCTCAGTCACATAGTTCTGCTCATGCTCATTCAACTTCCTTGAATAATATCATACAAAATGTCCTTCCTGAATCATGACTCCACCACGTCCTTTATTTCAAGAATATGTACATACCACTAACTTCTTATCAAAATATGCAATCTTAAAAATTGGAGCCTTTGTAAGCAAATGCTTCAACTACTCAAAAATAGTTGCACACTCCTTTTTCCATTCAAATTTCTTTCCTTTTAGTTGCAATGACGTAATATGATAGGAAATATGTGTAGATTTATTAATCATCCTTGTGTAATAACCTGATAATCCCATGAATGATCTCACCTCATACACATTCCTAGGACTTGGCCACTCCATGAAAACTCTAACCTTTTCCAGGTCCAGTCCTGTACCTTAAACCTTCCTTGGAAATAAGATGTCCCAAATAGTCATATTCATTCTGAAATAAACTACACTTGTTGATCTTGGCATACATTTGATGCTCTCTCAATAATATTAACACTCCTGAAAAGCTCCCTACATAGTATTCCTCCTTTTTAGAGTATATCAATATATCATCAATGAGCACTATCGCAAACTTTTCTAGATAACGGCACAACAATTTTTTCATCAAACACATCAAATTAGCTAAAGCATTAGTAATACCAAAAGGAACCACAAAAAAATCATAATTACCATACCTTGTATGGAATGTGGTTTTGTATATGTCCTATTATTTGATATGTCCATGATAATATTCTGACCTCAATTAAACCTTTGGGAACACTACTGCTCCCTTCAACTCATCAAAGAAATCATCAATCCTCCAAAAAAGGTACCTATTCTTAGTAAACACTATAATAACCCTAGTAAAATATCCATGTAATAAAATTTAATTAAGGAAAAATAATACCAAGTTCATGGGACATGTATTTCAAGTTGAATGTTGTGAAAAACATAATAGTGTGGGTGTTAATTTGGTTTATTATGGTTAAGGGAAATTAGAAAATACAAAGGGTAAGGATAGGAAAGGAGAAGTGGCATTAGTTGGCATTTTATTTATGAAAAAAATGGAAATTAGTAGAAAAGGAAGGTGAAAGGTCACGTGTTTCATGTAAGGAGGAAAATGAACGAAAATGAATAAATTAGAGGCCTCAATGATAAAAATGCTTCTAAGGATCAGTTCATGGATTTTGTCAATGTAGGATTTTGGTTAGTTGAGTTTTTTGTCAATTCAATTTTGTAGCTCTATCTCTCTACTCTACCTCTCTCTCTCTCAATCTTGGACATATAATTATTGGAGCACTATAGTATTGGATTAAGGAAAGAAAAGGAAGGACAAATAAGGAAAAGGTAATCAATGATCAAACAAGGAATAGTATGATAAAGTGGCAACAATGGACTTAATTGCAAGTATCAATTTGCATGTGTGATTTCCTTATTATATTTGGCATGCATGGTACATGTGTGTGTGTATTTCGTTCTCTTGCTATCATTGGCACCAATATTGCTAGGTATGATAGTTATTTTTAGCCTTGCCTTTCCATTTCCGAATAAGCATGGCGTAATGGGTTATCTTTACCCGGTTTGAGATGGATTACTGGATGGTTTCAAAAATGAGTCAGGTGGTTTATTAAGAAGAAAAAAATGCCTAGGAATCCATAGATTGATGAATATGGGATTATGGTAAAGCTTGATTTTGTGTACCTCAATGTGCCTTGGAATCCTATACTGGTGAATAACAGGATATACAGTAAAGCCTAGAGGTATATGCCCTCAATTAGGCATAAGAATCCTCTATCGATGAATGAAGGTATATATGGTAAAGCCTAAAAGGTGGAGTCTCAATTATGCCTTGTAATAATAGACTGGTGAATGGAAGGATATAAGGTAAAGACTAGATACTAGGAGATAGAAAAATTCCTCATATTCTACGCGGAGATATCGTAAGGAATACATGCCTATGTAGGCCTAATGATCCCTGGGTCGGTATTTGGTGGGATTGCGGTAAATCCTAGTATTGCATGTTTATGTTTTGGGCCAAGGGATCGCTTGGTGGATTGTGGTAAAGCATAAGGAAATTTGGATTGGTTTTGTTGTGAGTCTGACATTCATGCTTGGAGTATGGAATGAGGGTTATTGGTTGAAATAAATATTTGGTTCAACTAGATCTATGGTCGGGTGATTTTTGGAAGCCCCTGACTTGGTTGCCATATGAACTTATTAATAGGAGCTCATTCTCCTTTAGTATTTCATGTGTAAATGTACTTTTTCATATCTGGTTTTTATGGTTGTTATTTCCTTTTTATTTCAATTGGCTATATGTTGGTTAGAAGCATGGTTTGTGACAGACTTTATGTATGGATCTTATGATGTTTTGATGATCAAATGAATGAACAATGAATATATGACCTAATAGATAATAATGTATTGTAGTAGAGAAGAATAACCTGTTTCTGAGTTTTTTCTAATAACCTGTTTCTAATAGATAATAATGTAATTATTTTTATAAGGCATCAATGCTTCTTTACATATATTAGATAAGTATCATACCCCTATGCTCATATATATTGTTATTTCCTTTAGATTGTGTATTTATGATATGTTTGAGAAAATAATTGTCATTTCTAGTAGGGGTTTAGTGAAGTTGTGAATAAAATGTTTGTATTAGCAGCTCAATTTCATAGCTATGTATCATTTTTGAAATTTTCATGAAGTTCTCATCAAAGGCATGAGAACTAGCCCTGAAAAATTCGCCCAGAAGAAAGGGTCACTGGATTAGAACTGTCTAAAAAGGGCCACATTTATTGGCATGCTTTGCTATGGGAGCGACTGCAAGGCCTCAATGGAATGCATGGCTCTTCATAAAATGTCAAGTTGTCTCAGGGGTAAAGCACCTATAAGGGTTATTTTCCTCCTGAAAGGGATATAGCTCCCGAGGAAGGTCATATGGGTTTCTCTCTATTGATTCCACTTCCTTAACTACACATGGCTAGTTGAATCACACCATAGTAGCCTCTTGTTACATGTTTACCCCAGTGGATTTGTTAGCTTCAGTAAATGTGGGAGGATGGTGTTATACGGTAGTATCAGAGCATGGTTTCCCTCTGTTTATGTAATTTCTGATACCACAAAGTGGCATCAAAGTCAGTTTCATTCTCTTTGGGAGGTTTATGGTTTCCGTTCTCTTTATGTGAGATCTGATACCACAAGCTGGTATCATAGCATGGTTCAACCCTTGGAATGGATTGTAGGAATGTGTTGTCATGCATGCATTTTAAATTTTCTATGTTATTGTTTTGTATGCATGGTGGTGGTCATTTTTGAAGTTTTTCCACCATGTGAAATTTTACGATGTTGTTGTTGGGATGTGTTTGTCATTAATGCATGTCAGTTGTATATGCATACATTATGTATGTGTATATATGTTGTTATGAATTCATTGGCATGGTTAAGGTTGTTGTCCATCAGTTCATTGTATATATTTATCTTATCATGATTCTCTTCGTATGTTATGATGTTGATATGTTGGGTGAGATAGAGCAGGAGATACAGATTATTAGAGTGAGGTTGCATCACTCGAACTCAGGGTAAGAGTATATCTTCTTCATACATGTTTTTGTGTTGGGCATGCATGTATTTTGGTAAATAGTTTTTATAAGCATTAGAGTTATGTACATGTATGTTATTCTATGGTTTTGTGGTCACATGTATGATAGACGTGAGTTAATCAATGTGCTCATATGCACATGTATCTGATAGTCATGAATGGTAGTAACTTGTTGTTGTATGTATTGTGATCATACAAATGACGATTATGGTCATTGCACTTAGGGTATTGCTGTTACATGTATCATGCTAACCCAGATTGGTCTATGGAGATGTTTATGGTTATGGTATTCATGTATGAGTTGATATATCTGAGATATTTTGTTATACTAATCTAGACCGACTGTGCATATGTGATTGTTATGCATGAATGAAAACTATTTATTAGTTTATGATGTGAACGTGTTATCTAGTTACTATTATGGAAATCATGACCTTATTTATGTTTTATTTGATATGTGGTGAATTTCTATCGTGCTAATCTAGATTGATTGTGCAGATACGATATCATCCCCTAAGATACATTAGGGAATGAGTTTTGTTATGATTTCAACTTGGTTCTTCAATGTTTATTATGTATTCTAAGTGTTTGAGTGTTTGGGGTCTATTATGTCATTTGTTCGTTGTTTTAATGTTTGATTCATTGCATGATATGAGTATGTTTCTGTAATATTACATGAAGAAATGATCTTGTTTTAAGATGGTTTCACTAACACATATGTGATTAGAGAGTCGATATGTGCATGAGTGTAAGTGGGTTCTAGCTGTAGCATTATCACTAATGAATGTGAGTTTATTATGACATGTTTTTTAGTCCCGTTAAAGGTTGATTTTAAATTAATAAATATATTGTCTTGATCTTTTGAACATGCGAATTACATGTGTGAATAGTTGCGAGGAAACAAGTTTTGTGTTGGAAAGAGAAAGTAATGATTGATTTTCTTATATATAACTAAAAATTGGGTGATGTTATTGTAGCTAATAATACTCAATTGTAGGAGGAAAAGGTGAAGAAAGGAATTGGGTGACAATTCATTTTGCTACTTTTTGGAACCGCAATTCCAAATGAATGAGTCCTTTGCATGAATACAGGAAGTATTCTTAACCTTGATTTTTCTAATATTATGTGGATATGTGTTATACTTATGAATATGTATTTGACAAGTATATTATCTAGTTTCTAGGTATAGATAGATTCATCAAGGGAATTGGAATCCCTTGAGACGTGGAATGGACGTGTTTAGTCACATTTCCTGGTTTCTTTTGGTTCTTGTATTTTATGTTCAGATTCTTGGGAATTGGTTGGGATAGAAAAATCGTAATGAATTTTGGGAAGAGCTAGATGAAACCCAATAGGTAATTTAAGACCTGGGTGTATCTGTTCTGAAATCAACTCCAAAAATAGAAGAAAAGAAATATCAATGCCTTAGAAATAAGCCACTTCGAGGGGGCAACCTCCAATACATTACATGAATGAACAATTATTGGATGATACAAATTAAAAAACCTCCTTTATATATATAGGAGTCCATGGGGCCACAATGTAATCCTAGTGGGGTCACAATGTAATCCTAGCCGACCTAACAATAATAATTTAAGGGCACAATAATAACAATATGGGGGTTGCATGGATACAATAATAACAATAAGGGGGTTATAGTAACAACAATAACGGACTCTACTAGTAATATAGGGACCTAACATGCCCATCTCCTTCAAAAAAGTGTTGTCCTTAATGCTTGAGTAGCTCTGGGTGCTTCTATATAAAATTCTCATCCTCCCATGTAGAATCTTTAGTGGGTAAGTTCTTCCACTTCATGAGATACTCTGAAATTGATATATTCTGTAGCTATTGAGTTCTTGTTTCCGTGACCACTTCAGGTTCCAATATGATTTTTCCTTCCTCATCAAGTTCTGGCAATGTTGTTTGAACTGGAATATTTTCATCTATAACCTTCTTTAAGCATGAAACATGGAAAACTGGATGCACTCGTGAAGAAGAAGGAAGCTCCAATTTGTATGCCATAGTACCAATCTTTTGCAACACCTTGTAAGGACCATAGTACTTTAGTGATAATTTATCATCCTTCTTAGCTTGCTTGAGTGGAATTTGTTTGTATGGCTGTAGCCGTAAAAATACCCAATCTCCTACATCAAAACTTATTTCGCTACGACGTTGATCTGATTGTTGTTTCATACGATTTTGTGCCAAATTCAGGTTATCCTTTAAGAGTTGGAGAACTTCTTGTTGATTCTCGATGTGATCTTCCACTACTTGAAACTTAAAATTTTATCTTAAAGATGATGTGATGGATGGTGGATGATATCCATAAAGTGCCATAAATGGGGTCATTTTTGCTACAATATGGAAGGAAGTGTTATACCACCATTCAGGGAGAGATAACCACTTGACCCATTGTGTTTGTTTATCAGATACAAAACAACGAAGATATCCTTCCAAACATTTATTTACTATCTCAGTTTGACCATCAAATTGAGGATGATAATATGGGCTATGAGCTAATTGAGTACCCAAACAAGAAAATAACTTTGTCCAAAAATTTCCAGTAAAAATGGGATCTCTATCGCTCACAATAACCCTTGGGTTTCCATGTAGCTTTTGAATTATGTCCATAAATGTAGTAGCGACTGTACTTGCTTTAAATGGATGAGATAATGCACAAAAGTGTGCATACTTCATAAGTCTATGAACTAACACCATGATGACACTCTTTCCTTTGGACTTAGGTAAACCTGTGATAAAATCCATTGAAATCTCCTCCCAACATTGACTTGGAATGGATAAAGGTTGTAGAAGACATGGGGTCTTAATTGTCTCAACTTTATTCTACTGGAAAACCAAACATTCTGCCACAAACTTTTGAATATCAAATTTAAGGCCATCCCAAAAAAATTATTTCTTCACCCTATGGTAAGTTTTTAAAAATCCTGAGTGTCCTCCTAAAGGAGAATTTTGCAATTCCAAAATAATATTTTGTTGTAGTTGGGAATTCTTACAAAGATATAAGCGATCTTTGTAGCATAAGGAATCATTTTTCCAACTAAATGTATCAGATGTACTAGGATCTTGCTGAAAATTTTGAATGAGTGTCCAGACTTCTTCGTCCTTCTTCCATTCATCTCTTGCTCAGGTTATCCAATTTGGTTGGATAATAGAAATGGCACAAAGCAATGCTTCCACCTCTTCATTATTTCTTGAGAGTGCATCTGCAACAACATTTAGCTTCCCTTTTTTGTAGATTATTTCAAAGTCATAACCCAACATCCTTGTGACCCATTTTTGTTGCTCTTCTGAAGATATTCTTTGTTCCAAAAAGTGGTTAAGACTATCACGATCATTTTTTGCCTTGAAGTGTCTTCCCATTAGGTAAGTTCGCCATTTCTTTAGTGCATGCAATATTGCTAACATTTCATTTTCATAAATATGTTTCTTTAAGTACTTTCCTTTGATTGGATGGCTTTCAAAAGAAATGGGTCTTCCTTCTTGCATTAAAACATCACCAATTCCATTTCCTGAGGCATCACATTCCACAATAAAGGTTTTTGTGAAGTCTGGCATAGCTAAGAATGGTGCTAGGAAAATTGCCTCTTTAAGATGTTCAAAGGCCTTAGTACCTTCAGGAGTCCATGAAAATGCATCTTTCTTCAATAATGTTGTTAGAGGTGCTGCTATTCTCCCACAATTCTTAAAAAAATTGCGATAATACCCTGTTAACCCGAGAAATCCTCGCAACTGCTTTATGGTTGTGGGGACTTTACATCTCTTAATGGCTTTAATTTTGTTAGGGTCTACCTTAACACCCTCGTGAGATACAATATGACCCATATATTCCACCTCTTGTACTCTAAAGAAACATTTGGATGTTTTTTCATATAATTGTTTCTCCTGCAATAGTTTGAGCACCTTGTCAACATGTTGAACATGATCCTTCTAAGACCTGTTGTATATTAGTATATCATCAAAGTATACTAGCACAAATTTTCTAAGGAAGGGTTTTAAAATGGAATTCATCAACCCTTGAAATGTAGAAGGTGGATTGGTAAGGCCAAAATGCATGACCAAAAATTCATAATGACCCTCATGAGTTCGAAATGATTTTTTCGGAATATCTTCAGTCTTCATTCTAATTTGATGATATCCTAAACGAAGATCTAACTTGGTAAAATAAATTGCTCCATGTAATTCGTCCAATAATTCATCAATCACAGGAATGGGAAATTTATCTTTAATGGTGATCTTATAGAGCTCCCTATAATCCGAACACATGTGCCATGATCCATCTTTCTTGTGTACCAATACTGCAGGAGAAGAGAAAGAACTTTGACTAGGTTGAATTATACCTGCCTCTAAAATTTCTACAATCATATGTTCAATTTCACTCTTTTGGACATAAGGATATCTATAAGGCCTGATATTTGGAGGAACACTCCCCGGAATCAAATGAATAGCATGATCATGATCACGAATAGGTGGGAGTCCTTTGGTAGTTTCAAAAACCTTGGAATGATTGTCCAAGACTTTTTGGAGATCTGCAGAAATATATGATTTTGATGTTGGAACTTCTAGTGAGCATAGTTGTGCAATTACGCCTCGTTGTTCTTTCTTTATAATATTTTTCATGAAATTAGAGCTTATTATCTTTCCCAACTTCCCTGCAATACCCCGTAATTCGACTTCCTTTCCTTCTGAAAAAAATTTAGGAAAAGTTCTTGAAAATTAAAAGCTATCGTCCCCAAAGATTTTAACCATTGTACTCCTAGTACAACATTAGCACCGCCCATAGGAATGGAAAGAATTTGAATATTCAATACATATTCCCCCATTGTTAGCTTGATATTATGGCATTTTCCAGAGAAATTTATAGTTCCTCCATTTGCAACCATCACTTGACATTCTGGTGTTGGGTATAGGAAACAATTCAATTCCTTGGATACCTTACAATGAATAAAATTATGGGTGCTACCTGAATCAATCAACTCTATTACCTTTTTCTTCCTGATATGTCCTTATATATTGAGAGTTTGAGGAGTTGTAATTCCTGCCAATGCATGTTAGGTCCCTATATTACTAGTATAGTCCCTTATTGTTGTTAGTGTAACCCCCTTATCGTTATTATTGTACCCTTGTAACCCCCATATTGTTATTATTGTGCCCTTAAATTATTATTGTTAGGTAGGCTAGGATTACATTGTGGCCCCACTAGGATTACATTGTGGCCCCATGGACTCCTATATATAGAAAGGAGGTTTTGTAATTTGAATCATCCAAGAATTGTTGATTAATGTAATGTATTGGAGTTTTCCCCCTCAAAGTGGCTTATTTCTAAGGAATTGATATCTCTTTTCATCTATTTTTGGAGCTGGTTTCACAACATTTGGTATCAAAGCTTTGGATTCTAGGGTTTTGCTGCTCCAAACTGGTCATCATGGAATTTTTGCTATAAATTTTTTTCTACGAAGTTTCAGAAGCTGAAATTTTTAGGGTGACAAGAAAAAATCCTAAGGAACATCGTCGCAAAATTTCAGAGCTTCGTTCGCAGTATTTTCGAAGATATGATCGCAATTTAAGTCCTAAATTTTACTTAAACGAGTCATCACAGCATTTTCACTATAACTTTTTTCTATGAAGAGTCAGAAGCTAAAATGTTTAGAGCACAAATCTGAGATATTGAGGAACCTTTTCGCACTATTTCAAAGCTTGGTTCACAATATTTTCAGAGAAATGATCTGTGGAAGTTAGGTCATTTTCAGGCTCGCTAAATTCATCTCAAAGAGGTGAGCGTGGGAAAATCTTCATAACTCTCTCTTTGAGGATTGGATTGGAATTCTATCAAAAGTGTTTGGAAGTACACAGACTGTAGATTCCTATCTATAAATTTCAGAATCAAAGGATAAAACAGTGATACATGGCAAGTCGTACAATTTTTCTCTACTGAACGAGTCCATAATTAGGTCATTGTGGGACATTGGACATAACTTTTCCTTGAAGAATCCAAATCAAGTCAAACCTGTGGAATTTAAAAGAGAATTCAATGGGATACCTCAGTGAAAAATTTCAGATATTGAATATCTGAAATCACAAATGTAATTCAATTTCAATATAGAGCTCTCCAAAATCAAGTAAAAGGTGTGTATTTTTTGTTTTTTTCCGAATTGCGTAAGTCTTGTTTGAAGAATCAAGTTGAATTGATTCCAAGGGCATATTGTAGAATAGATATCAGTATTGGTTTCTAAAATGGCCCCTAAAAATAATTCAACACCCATTAAGCCTTTATAAGGCTTTACTATGACTCATGAATATGAAGAATGGCGACATGAGATATCAAAATTACAAGAGCAAGTGCAACAAATTTCACTCTCGCAAAGAGAAACAAAAAATGACATGGAAGTTTTGAAGAAAGGTGTGGAAACTAGGATGGATGGTTTGAAGAAAGGCATAGATGGCATGGAATCTTACATGGAATCTAATATGGATGACATGGAAGCTAAGATCGATGAAAAATTGGAAAACATGAAGAATGATATAAAAGCAGACATGGAAGGTTTGACAAAGTTGATACAAGAAATGTTTCCTAATGGTGAAAAGATAGTAGAGGAAACTCATGATGAGAAAAGAAGAAATTTTAATCGTGATTTCATAAACTCTAATGTTGGCAGGAAGAACCACCATATTCCAAAAATGGATATGAGGAATTTTGATGGAAAGGATCCTGTAACATGGATACTACATATGGAGCAATATTTTGATCTCCATAATGTGCAAAACACAGAAAAGTACATATTGCAACTTTACATTTAGAACAAAATACATTTGTATGGTATGGATGGCTTTGCTCCCATAAAAAAATTGTCACTTGGTCAAGTTTTATGGAGGAAATGATAGCACATTATGAGGATACAAAGAGCAACACCTTCTTTAGCCAATTGATAAATCTCAAACAAAAGGGTTTATTGGGGGAGCACATTGAGGACTTCCAAAAATTGAATATAAGGGCAACTGATATTCCAAAGGAACACAAGATTGATCTCTTCATAGGTACTTTAAAGGATAACATCCAACATGAAGTTCGCGTTTTGGAACCTGATTCATTGGAGAAGGCATTCAGGCTGGCAAGAAAAATTGAATGTAAAATTATGGCGACAAGGAAGCCTACCACTCACTTCTATAAAGAGGGAAGTGTTTCTATGCCTAGATTTCCACAACCTACAAGGTTGACACCACAAAAATTAGAGAAAAAATAGCAAAAGGGCTTTGCTACAGCTGTGATAGAAAATACACTAAAGGTCATAAGTGTGCTGAGAAGAAATTATTTTATATAGATTGTGAAGAGGATGAAAATGAACAAGAAGAGGATATACACCAGGAACCAACCCTAGAAGAGGAAGAAATGAGTTCGACCATATCGTTCAATGCATTGGTAGGAATTACCACTCCTCAAACTCTCAAGATATAAGGACATATCAAGAAGAAAAAGGTAATAATGTTGATTGATTCAGGTAGTAGCCATAATCTTATTCGTTGTAAGGTAGCCAAGGAATTGAATTGTTTCCTATACCCAGCACCATAATGTCAAGTGATGGTTGCGAATGGAGGAACTATAAATTGCTCTGGAAAATGCCATAATATCAAGCTAACCATGGGGAATATTTATTTAATATTCCAATGCTTTCCATTCCTATGGGAGGTGGTGATGTTGTACTAGGAGTACAATGGTTACAATCTTTGGGGACAATAACTTTTAATTTTCAAGAAATTTTCTTGAAATTTTTTTCAGAAGGAAAGGAAGTTGAATTATGGGGTATTGCAAGGAAGCCAGGAAAGATAATAAACTCTAATTTTATGAAAAATCTTCTAAAGAAAGAACAACGAGGCGTAATTTCACAATTATGCTCACTAGAAGTTCCAAGATCAAAATCATCTATTTCTTCACATCTCCAAAAAGTCTTGGACAATCATTCAAAGGTGTTTGAAACTCCCAAAGGACTCCCACCTATTCATGATCATGATCATGCTATTCATTTGATTCGAGGAAGTGTTCCTCCAAACATCAGGCCTTATAGATATCCTTATGTCCAAAAGAGCGAAATTGAATGTATGATTGCAGAAATGTTAGAGGCGGGTATAATTCAACCTAGTCAAAGTTCTTTCTCTGATCGTGTAGTAATGGTACACAAGAAGGATGGATCATGGTGCATGTGTCTGGATAATAGGGAGCTCAATAAGCTCGCCATTAAATATAAATTTCCCATTCCTGTTATTGATGAATTATTGGAAGAATTACATGGATAAATTTATTTTACCAAGTTGGATCTTCGTTCAGGATATCATCAAATTAGAATGAAGACTGAAGATATTCTGAAAACGGCATTTTGAACTCATGAGGGTCATTATGAATTTTTGGTCATGCCTTTTGGCCTTACCAATGCACCTTATATATTTCAGGGGTTGATGAATTCCGTTTTCAAACCCTTCCTTAGAAAATTTTTGCTAGTATTTTTTGATGATATACTAATCTACAACAGGTCTTGGAAGGATCATGTTCAACATGTTGACAGGGTGCTCAAACTATTGCAGGACAAACAATTATATGAAAAAACATCCAAATGTTTCTTTGGAGTACAAGAGGTGGAATATATGGGTCATATTGTATCTCACGAGGGTGTTAAGGTAGACCCTAACAAAATTAAAGCCATTAATGAATGGAAAGTCCCCACAAAAATAAATCAGTTGCGATGATTTCTCGGGTTAACAGGGTATTATTGCAAGTTTGTTAAGAATTATGCGAATATAGCAGCACCTCTAACAACATTATTGAAGAAAGATGCATTTTCATGGACTCCAGAAGAAACTAAGGCCTTTGAACATATTAAAGAGTCAATGTGCCTAGCACCGTTATTAGATATGCCATACTTCACAAAAACCTTTATTGTGGAATGTACCAAATGTTGTGAAACCAGCTCCAGAAATAGAAGAAAAGAGATATCAATTCCTTAGAAATAAGCCACTTCAAGGGGGCAACCTCCAATACATTACACGATATGGTTGGATTCATTTCTTCTTATTGTAGGGTTGGTTCCTCGTGTATATCCTTTGCTTGTTCATTTTCTTATTCCTCGTCACAATCTATGTAAAATAATTTCTTCTCAGCACACTTATGACCTTTAGTGTATTTGCTATCACAACTGTAGCAAAGCCCTTTTGCTCTTTTTTCTTCCAATTTTTGTGGTGTTAACCTTGTAGGTTGTGGAAATCTAGGAGTAGCAACACTTCCATATTTATAGAAGTGAGTGGTAAGCTTCCTTATCGCCATAATTTTACATTCAATCTTTCTTCCAACCTGAATGCCTTCTCCAATGAATCAGGTTCCAAAATGCGAACTTTATGTTGGAAGTTATCCTCTAAAGTACCTATGAAGAGATCGATCCTGTGTTCCTCTGAAAGATCAATTACCCTTATATTCAATTTTTGGAAGTCCTCAATGTGCTCCCCCATTGAAATTTTTCATTTGAGATTAATCAATTGGCTAAAGAAAATTTTTCTCTTTGTATCCTCATAATGTGCGACCATTTCCTCCATAAAAATTGACCAAGTGACAATTTTTTTACGGGAGAAAATCCATCGATACCATACAAATGTATTTTGTTCTAAATATAAATTTGCAATGCGTACCTTTTGTGTGTTTTTCACATTATGGAGATCAAAATATTGCTCCATCTGCAGTATCCACGTTACAGGATCCTTTCCATCAAATTTCCTCATATCCATTTTTTGAATATGGTGGTTCTTGCCTCCAACATTAGAGTTTATGAAATCACGATTAACATTTATTTTGTTCTCATCATGAGTTTCATCCACTATCTTTTCACCATTAGGAAACATTTCTTGTATCAACTTTGCCAAACCTCCGATGTCTACTCTTAGATCCTTCTTCATGTTGTCCATGTTGTCTTTCATTTTTTCATTGATCTTAGCTTCCATGTCATCCATATTAGCTTCCATGCCCACTTCCATTCCATCCATATTAACTTCCAAACCATTCATATTAACTTCCACTCCTTTCTTCAAACCAACATCTTAGTTTCCATGCCTTTCTTCAAAACTTCCATTTCATTTTTTGTTGTTCTTTGGGAGAGCGAAATTTGTTGCACTTGCTCTTGTAATTTTGATATGTCATGTTGCCATTCTTCATCTTCATGAGTCATAGTAGAGCCTTCTAAAGGCTTAATGGGTGTTGAATTATTTTTAGGGGCCATTTTATATTCCAATACTAATATATATTCTACAATATGCCCTTGGAATCAATTCAACTTGATTCTTCAAACAAGACGTATGCAATTCGGAAAAGCAAAATACACACCTTTTACTTGCTTTTGAGGAGCTCGATATTGAAATTGAATTATATCTATAATTGCAGATCCTCAATATTTGAAATTCAGCCTTATAGTAGCCCTCTGAAGCTTCTTTCAAATGCCATAGGTCCGATCTGATTTGGATTCTTCAAGGCAAAGTTATGTCCAATCTCCCACAATGACCCAATTTTTGACTAGTTCAGTAGAGCGAACTTGTATGACTTGCTACGTGTCACTGTTTCCTCCTTTGGCTCTAAAATTGATAGACTGAAAACTAAATTCTGTGCAATTACGAAAATTTTTTACATCATTCAAATCCGATGCTCAGAGGGAGAGCTATGAAAATTTTCCCACGATCACCTCTTTGAGATGAAATTTAGAAGCCTAAAAAAGCCCTAACTTCCAAAAATCATATCTCCGAAAATATTGTGAAACAATATCTGAAATTTTGTGATGATGTTCCCTAGGATTGTATCTTCACAGTCTAGATATTTTAGCTTCTAAACCTTCGTAGAAAAAAATTTACTACGAAACTACCACGATGACATATTTAGGTTAAATTCAGGAGCCTGCAAAATGACCTAACTTGCACAGATCATATCTCCGAAAATATTGTGAACAAAGCTCTGAAATATTGTGAAGATTTTCCTCAGGATTTTGGCTTCGCACTCTAAGAATTTCAGATTCTGAACATTCGTAGAAACAAAGTTATAGAGAAAATTCCACAATGACCTTTTTGGAGCAGCGAAACCCTAGAGTCTCAAAGCTCTAATACCCAATGTTGTGAAACCAGCTCCAAAAATAGAAGAAAAGAGATATCAATGCCTTAGAAATAAGCCACTTCGAGGGGGAAACCTCCAATACATTACATGAATGAACAATTCTTGGATGATAAAAATTACAAAACCTCCTTTCTATATATAGGAGTCCATGGGGCCATAATGTAATCCTAGTGGGGCCACAATATAATCCTAGCCGACCTAACAATAATAATTTAAGGGCACAATAATAACAATATGGGGGCTACAGGGGTACAATAATAAGAATAATGGGGTTACACTAACAACAATAAGGGACTATACTAGTAATATAGGGACCTAACAGTATCTCGGTGCATGTATATGGGTAGATGAAGGCAAGACTATGAAAATTATTTGTAATTTTTGGGTCAACTCAGATAAGTGGATGGTCACAGGAAAATCATGAGAAAGGTAAAGTAAATGTATTTGAGACATTGGATGACTTTCCTACGCTAGGGAATTGTTGTTCTCAATGTTGTGCACAGATAAAGGGAGTTCTCTGGAACTTAACCTTATTATATCTGGTAGTTATGTTGTGATTATATATATCTATATATATATATATATATAGATATATATATGTACGTATTTTTTTTTCTGACAGGGTCGTGAGGTGTTGAAATGACACCCAAAGGGGGCTTTTGATTTAATATTCCCTTAATTAAATTGGAAGAGAAATTGTAATTTCATCTCATGACAACTTTTATTCGTTAACTAAGTCAGAATGAATGAGTTAGCTCAGGAAATTTGAGTTGAAGGTTAGATATGATGCATATAGTGTCATCCCATGATTTAAGGGGGACAAGTTACAGTTATGTGAGTTGTAATTAGTGAACTCAATAAATTGAGTTAAAATCAGTTTAACTAGTCCTAACTAAGTGATGAGCTAGTGAGATTTCAAGTGAATAAAATATGATTTAATTCACAAGTAGTGATCAATGCGTTAACCGATAGTTCTCTATAAATATTTGTTCCATGTCTGTTCTAAGGAAGGCCCAGTTGAGACTCAGGTTCAAGGGATGATAATTATCAATTGTATAATTAGAAAATTGTACAGGTCAGTTATAGAGTTGTGTGGAGGCCAAGGAAGAATTGCACAATAAATTAGAAGGAATTTCCTATTTAATAGGGTGACAATTCCTCCAGGAATACATGAGAAAGGAAGGCTGAGGAAAGTTTTAGAATTGGCTAAGTAATTGGCTGATTTTCGTAGATCAGAGTGAGACAGTTGGGAGAGTGCAGGAGTTTCTGTCAGAGAGAAAACAAATTGTATTGTTTCATGGTCTTTAATTTATAGAATAAATAGATAGTGGGGTTTTAGGTAGTGTTCTTTCCTGAGATACATATTTTTTTGTGAAATTGATAATCTCTTTCTCTTGTTATCTGATTGTGCGATCGTGTTTTTTTTCCGCAAATTGTAGAAGGATTCAATATCTGGTTTTAGTACAATATAAGATAGAATTGAATCATGTTTTTAGGTTTTATACATGGTATCTGAGAACCAGGAATCACAATAAGAAGAGAATAACAAATTTTTTTTTATCAAGTTCAAATTTGCATATTTATTCTTTAGGATCCAGAAGCATATCAAGATGTCTTTCAATGGCTTGAGACTCGAATATGAAATCAAGGTAAATCAGAATTATATGGCATGGTTGGACACGATGGAGGAAATTCTCGAGGACAGTGGAATGAAGGCTTTCCTAGATACTGATGTGTCAGAGCTTGCAACAACTAATGCTCATTTTATTAATGCATGAAAGAATAATGTTGTAAAGGCGAGAAGGATCTTGTTAAAGGGAGTTCAATATCATCTTGTCTTGAGTCTCCATAGGAAGGAGAATCCCTATGCTATGTGCAAGGCCTTGGAAATCTATATCGGAATCTAACGTTGAAAGAGAAGCTCAGGAAGACCAAAATGGAGAAGGGTGACACGATTGAAAAATACTTGACAAGGTTCACTCAATGTCGATATGATCTTGGAAGTGTTGGCATAACTGTTGCCTCAGATTATTTTGTGAGACTAACTCTTGTAGGACTTCCTAAGAGCAGGCATATCTATGTAATATTCCTAAATTAGCATGCAGCTAATAGGGATATTATTATTATTTTTAAATCTAGCTAGAAGAATAAATGTACAAAGGAGATTAATCAAACTGCTAATGAAGAATAAATCAATACCAAATATGAAAAAGGATAAATCTTGGCTATGTAAATAAGCACCCTTAGGTGTGAAAGAGGCTAATCATCTTGACTGGGTCAACCTTGACCAAATCTACAGTGTTGTATTGGAGGAGTGGTCATCAATAAGGCACAACGTAATTCTAGTTCAAGATCTCTTGTGTCAAAGGGATGAGTCCATTGAAGGTGGTTTAGGGTTTTGCACACTCTCATCTTATGAAAGGAAGGGGAAGGTAGCATGAGGAGGTTGTTCATGATATTAAATTTTGATATATTATCTGTTCATACCATATAGCTTTATTTGGTTGTTTAGCCTAGATCGCAAATGTTGTTTAGCATTGGAATTTCCTATTTAGGAGTTCCTCCTTTTCCCATTGAGTAGCTCTCGGAAGAGTTTGTACTACATAGTCCACTATCAAGCTTGAAGGAAAAGCTTCTCATTTCAATTACAACTCAAATCCTTTTGAGGGTTTGGTTGTTTTTGCAAGCTGCAGCAAGTGGAGATTAGATCTATTCACATCTAAGACATTTCAGTGTGCTTTTTTAGTGGAGGAGTCCTCTGCATATTGGAGCGATTGATATTCATTTCTTGATCTTGGCATGTGGCCAGCTGATATCTATACCCTACAGCACAATTTCTATCCTAGATCTGCGTTATTCTTGTAGGAGTTGTTGCAAGGAGTTTGGGTGCACTATTTAGAGAGTTGGTTTCTAAGTGTTGGGGATCTGCCCTTCAATTTGATATCCCTTGAAGGATATCTACATATTATATATTTCAGATCTAATATACATATTCTAAATACTTCATAATTTCTGAATATTTCTGCAGATCTGCTTTCTTAGATCTCAGATCTACTGCTTATCCTTGGTGTAATGCTCAAAACCCCAAGGGGATCTGAAAGAGGAGCCTTTCTAGTGCATAGATGTGATATGGATCTGAATTTTTATGCACATATCTGCTCTAGATATGACATGTAATCCAAAAAAAAATTCAGCCTAATAAAATAACGTTTTCAAGGCAGTTTCAGTCTATTCATGTGGTTGCAGCACCTCTTTTGAGGGAATTTTTTCTGTTTATGTCTTGTATTTCCAGCTATGTATTTCATGGGCTTCATTGAACAATTATGTTGCTACTGATAATACTATTTAAGAGAATTTTATTGGCCTCCTGCCTTTGATATAAGTGAACTGCATTATTTCCTTGCTGTATTATTCATAAACTGCAGTCCCACTTTTGGGTATTTTCCAGTTGTACTGGGTGTGGGAGATCTGTTTAACTCACCTAGAATAGTTTGTTTCTGTTCCCCTCTTGGATTTGGGTCTTATATTATCATATATAAGGGATCCAAGGGCTAATTTCATATTCTATATCAGCCATTCTTGAAAAATGTGTTTTTCAGGCATGCCTTGCTAGCAGTCCCAATTTGGGGATATTATAGTGGTATCAGAGCAACTATATTGGCACAGCCTGTGCTTGCTTATTGAAGAGATAGTATGTATTTTCATGAAATGAAAATACCAATGAATAAATTAGGTTACATTGAAGACACAAAAGAAAAGTGTAAGATCGCTTTAACTGGAAGTTTGCAAAGAGAAGAGTTCTCTAAAACTCTTTCTCAAGCTTTGAATGAATTGAAAGAAGAAATCCGGGGAATGAAGAATGAAAGGAAAGAAAATATTTTGAGGCTTGCACATGAAGGAAGCCCCACTACTTTAGATGATGGGTTTGAGCATTCAGCGACATCATCAGATTTACAACGCTCTATCAACCACTTTTTCAGGAAGAAGAGGAAGAAGAAAGGAGATGTGCCAAAGAGGGAGACTCTTGCTGATTTTTTATAGGAGTATGAGGCTCAATCTAAGGAGTTCAAAGATCACTTGAACATCCAAGGGTTTTTCAAGAGCAAGGAGGAAGGAAGAAGCAAGTAGCATGGTGTGAGTAATTTCTTCTTATCTAATTTTGATGGATCACCTAAATGTCTAGCTAGGGCTTCGGTGAAGGAGCTAGAGACCTATGTGCAGCAACATCAAGTCTCTGGAAAAGGAAGCCATCAAAGTAGCAATGCTGCATCTTGAGGGTAAGGCTTATTCTTGGTGGTTGTTTGAGTCCTTTTCCTTAAACACTGCAAATACATCTACCTATGCAAGGTTCATTAAAAGAGTGGTGGAAATGTTTGATGAAGGATCTTATGAAACACCTTCTATGGAGTCTATCAAACCAAATCAAACAAAAATTTTGCATGGATTGGAAGGGTCCTTAAATTCAACTCCATTTCAAGGGGATGGAAACTTGTATGATGTTTTTCCAAGGGCAAAGTCCCCATTGCATGAAGATATTTCTTCTCAAGAAGAAGAAATGGAGATTCCTCCTTCAAAAGAAAACCAAGATCTAAGGTCTCCTATTGATGAGGAGGCATTTTCAACTATGCATGAAAGGGTTGAAGATGATAACGCAGTCTTGACAAGAGCACATATAGGACCTCATGAAGATGAAGATGGAGCACCTACTCCAAGGAGAGAAATTCTTGCACTCTTGCAAGGAGTTCCAAAGAATCTCACATATGGAGATTGCGGCACAATCGATGTGCATCATGTGCCATCACCATCTAAGGGTGAGATATTGAAGATAGAAGAAGGAAAAGAGGAGGGCAAGCATCACATGATGAGGAGCATATACCCCTCTCTATTTTAGAATTTTGATGCACAAATAAGGCAAGAGGATCTATGCAAGGAAGGCAAGGAAAAATCTGTCCAAACACATACACATCCTCCTCTATGCTTTGATGTCTCTTTACATCGAGGCATTCCACTGGGGAGACCTCCTAATAGGAGGAAAACTAAAGTGTTATCTAAAATATGGGTAGCGTATGCTTGCTTGGCTAAGGAGGGAGCTTTGGGAGAAACTATCACAGCACAAAGAATCTTTCATGGATTCAAAAGGGAGGTGAAAAATTTTCTGAATTGGACATTGCTATCTCCCACTCAGTTATTTGCGCTGAAAAAGGAGAATTCATAAGTCTATGATGACATTGACATGATGTCATATGGAAAATACATATCTCTAAGGCATCCAATGATATTCTCATTCACAAAAGAGAAATCTAAACATGACAAGAGGGTATCAACATTCTTGCATGCATGGGCCACATTGAGGAAGTTTTGGAAGACAAGGACTTTCCGAGGGGAGGTTGACTTCCATATACTTCAATCTTGTCTTGAGAAAGATCAGTTGCAAAGGAGGCAACAAAATGAAGTTGATATTACTCCCACATGTGGATTTGACATCAAGGATGTCAAAGAGGAGAGCCATGCTATCACAGGGGCTTCATTTCATATTTCTACAACGTTGTCATTGTTGGGGAGCATAGATCTTTATTGGGATTCCCAACTCTTGATGGAATACTCCAAGGACCTTTTCACATGTAAGGTTCTTGAAGGGAAAGTGAGGGATGGGAGGTATAAAGTAGTTGAGGGAGTCATTTATTCCCAAGATCAGATCTATTTGGCTAGAGACTCTAAAATTAAGGAGAAAATACTTAATGTAGCCTATGAGATCTTGCTTTCAAAACCCACTAGTTTCATTAGAGCATATCATACCATCCTAGATGGATTCATGTGGGAACACTTCAAAGAGGAGATGCACTCTCATATGAGGAACTGCATGGACCATTTGCTGGTTGAGGAGGAACATAGCTCTTAGGAAGAGTTATCATTACCATCTCCTTATTCATTGGTTGTGAGAGGGAGCTCATCAATGAACTACCTTGCTGATTTAAAACAAGTGTATGATAAACATTGTATTGCTAAACATAATGATATATTTATTATATAATCATTTTCTTAACACTCATGTGCAGGTCTTGGCTCCAAGAGGGGGCACCTTTACTTATGGATTTCATGAGTGACTTGGGGCCATGAAAAATGGTGATGCTGGCCATTCCTTGGGATCTATTGGAGAGATGATGTACTCTTCATGGTGTGATTCATTAACACCAACCATCATACACCTTCTCCAAGCATGCAAGAATGATGTGGCAGCAAAAAAGTGTTGGGGAAAACACTTTTCATATCATATTCTGTGGCAGTTAGGAGTAAAACTGTGTTGGTTGCACATGAGGGACCATTTTCCTTCTCCTTTATTGCATATGGCAGCTAGCATGACCTTAATTATGACCCCATATGCTAAATATGTTCTTATCTTTTTTGGAAACATGATTGGAGGAGAGACACATTTGTTGGATGTGTCCTTAGGGAAATAAATTTCCTACATTTTATGCACTACATGTTCTAAAGGGAGCATGGGAAACTATATGGCCACTATAGTAGATCACTTGATTCTTTATGATGTGGACCATATGATTAATGGGAGCACTTGGGGCATGCCTCTCATGAGTAGTTCGGAGGAGCTTTACTATGAATTACCAAGCTGGGAGGTGATTCATTTCATTTAGATGATAGCATGGAGGTGGGAGACCTTCATTGATTATGAAATTCCCCATGATTTTCATCACTTATATATTGAGGAGGCCATTGACCAGCAAAGATGTTTCCATATAGACCTTCCTTTCTTTCATGATGAGAGCCATTTGGTTTATCTACCAAAGGCCAACTTGCACACCTAGGGGGAACCATTGGGAGACAGAATTATTGCAGAAAACCTGAAGCAATGGGGGAGACTGTTGAATAAGGAGGCCACAAGAAGAAAAGGGGAGATTTTGTAGCACCCTTGTAGTTGCTTGAGGACAAGCAACATTTGCGAGGGGAAGACTGTAATATTCCTAAATTAGCATGCAACTAATAGGGATATTATTTTTTCTTTAAAAAATATATTTAGTACAATAAATGTGCAAAGGACATTAATAAAATTCCTAATGAAAAATAAATCAATGCAAAATATGAAAAAGGATAAATCTTGCCTATGTAAATAAGCACCCTTAGCTGTGAAAGGGGCTAACCATCTTGACTGGGTCAACCTTGACCAAATCTGCAATGTTGTATTGGAGGAGTGCTCATCAATAAGGCACAACGTAATTCTAGTTCAAGATCTCTTGTGTGAAAGGGATGAGTCCATTCAAGGTGGTTCAGGGATTTGCACACTCTCATATTATAAAAGGAAGGGGAAGGCAGCATGAGTAGGTTTTTCATGATATGGTCTTATGATATATTGTCTGTTCCGACCATATAGCTTTCTTTGGTTGTTTATCCTAGATTGCAAATGTTGTTTAACATTGGAAATTCCTGTTTAGGAGTTCCTCCTCTTCCCGTTGAGTAGCTCTTGGGAGATTTTGTAATACATAGTCCACTATCAAGCTTGAAGGCCAAGCTTCTCCTTTCAATTACAACTCAGATCCTGTTGAGGGTTTGGTGGTCTTCGCAAGCTGCAGCAAGTGGAGATTAGATCTATTCAGATCTAAGACATTTCAGTGCCCTTTTACAGTGGAGGATTCCTCTGCTCTATTGGAGGAAGTGTATTGGAGTGATTAAGCTTCATTTCGTGATCTTGGCATGTGGCCAGCTGAAATCTATACCCTACAACATAGTTTCTATCCTAGGTCTACATTATTCTTTTAGGATTTTTGTAGAGAGTTTGGGTGCACTATTCGGAGAGCTAGTTTCTGAGTGTTGGGGATCTGCCCTTCAATTTGAGGTCCATTGGAGGAGATCTACATATTTTATATTTCAGATCTGATATGTATATTCTGAATACTTTAGAATTTCTAAATATTTCTACAGATCTTATTTCTTAGATCTCAGATCTACTACTTATCCTTGGTGTAATTCTGAAAACCCCAAGGGGATCTGAAAGAGGAGCCTTTCTAGTGCATGGATCTGATATGGATCTAAATTTTTATGCATAGATCTTCTCTAGATCTGACATTTAATCCACATCATTTTTCAGCCTAATAAAATAATGTTTTCAAGGCAGTTTCAATCCATTCATGTGGTTGCATCACCTCTTTTGAGGGAATTTTTTTTTTTATATCTTGTATTTCCAACTATGTATTTCATGGGCTTCATTGTACAATTATCTTGCTGCTGTAAATACTATTGAAGAAAATTTTATTGGCCTCCTACCCTTGATATAAGTGAACTCGTTATTACCTTGCTGTATTATTCATGCGTTGTTGCAGTCCCACTTTTGGGTATTTTCCAGCTATACTAGGTGTGGGAGATCTATTTAACTCACCTAGAAAGATTTTTTTATGTTCCCCTCTTGAATTTGTGTCTTAGATTATGAGATCTAAGGGATCTAAGGGCTGATTTCATATTTTGCAGCGACCATTATTGAAAATGCGTTTTCCAGACATGTCTTACTAGCAGTCCCAATTTGGGGATATTACAATCTACCAGGACTCTGTTAATGGGATAGATAAGCTACCATATTGGGAGCAACTATGATACAATAGGACATAAGGAGGACCTCAGAGAAGCAATAAAGGTGGATCCTCATCAAAGACTCATGAAGAGGAGAATTGTGCCTTGGCTCGAAAGGTGAAGAAAGGAAATGGGAAGGCATCCCATTCCAAATCAGGGTCTCATAAGTTAGGAAAGAACCTAAACTTTTCAAATGTAAAATGTTTCAACCGTCTTGAGCATGGACACTCTACCACAAATTTTCCACAAAATAAGAACAATAATAAGGCCTCAGGAGGAGCAGCAGGTGAAGAACTTGCTTCACAGTTTGAGTTCGATTTCACTCTCATCACATGCATGGTGTCACCAGTAATGGGTTTTGTGTGGTAGTTGGATAGTGGAGCTTCATTCCATATGACCAGAAACAAATAATTCTTCAGTATCTTGGAAGAGCAGGATCTCCGTATGCACATCAATATGGGTGACAATGAGACGTATATTGCTACCAGTGTAGGTAAAATTACCTTTTATAGGGAGTCACGTAATCCAATCACATTAAAAGATTTCATGTATGTTCCTGGTTTAAAGAAGAATTTGGTTTATGTTTCTATGTTGGAAGATCGTGGCCATGGTGTAATATTCAGCGAAGGAAAGTCGTTGCTTCATCACAAATCCATGTGACAGGTGAAAAAAATTCAGGTTCAAGTAAAGAATCTCCATAAATTGGATGTAAAGGACTACACAACATTAATAAGTAAATAAGAGAAGGTGTAAAGTTGAGACATCGATGAGTTATGGCATAGAAGGTTGGGCCATCTACACCACAAAATTTTGAGGATCATCCAACATATTTCTACAGGACTTCCAAAGGGTGCACTTGTGCAGAGAGATACATGCAAAGGGTGTACATTGGGGAAGTATACCAAATCCACCTTTCAAAATAAGGAAATTCAAGCCAAGGTGATCCTTGGGAGAGTTCACTCAGACTTGTGTGGACCGATATCGACATATTCCACAAAAAAAAACATGTATTATGTGATTTTTGTTGATGAATTTTCATGAAAGTGTTGGACTTTATTCACGCAGAAAAAAAACTAGACTTTATCAAAGTTTTTTGAGCTGAAGGAAATTGTTAATAAATATACAGAGAAGAAGGTTAAGGCTCTCATGAGCGACAATGGTGGGAATACATCTCCAACGAATTTAGGAACGTCTCTTCCTTAAAAGGAACTCAAAGAGAATTGATTGCACCTCATAACCCATAGAAAAATGGGGTTGCAGAAAGAAATAACATAACTATTGTGGGAGGAGCATGAGCTATGTTCCATGATCAGGGCCTACTATTGCATCTATGAGTGAAAGTATGCAATGAAACATTATTTGTGCAAAATAGAAGTCCTCATCAGATACTTGGGATGAGTACACTAGAGGAGGTTTTTTCATGTAAGATACCAGATGTGTCCTATCTTAAAATTTTTGGTTCATATGTTTATTGTGATGTGACCAAATATGGCAGGAAGAAGCTTGAGCTAACAAAAAAATTGGGGATATTTTTCAGGTACACTTATACACCTCACCATTATTGAGTGTAATTTATAGCACATAGGATGATAGTGGTCAGAAGAGATGTGAAAATTGATGAAGACAAATCATGTGATTGTCCCTTGAGAGGGAGATTTATTTCCATGGAGGTCATTATCTCTTGGATCCAAGGGATGAACCTCAGGATATAGATCATCCAAAAGAAGGGGAATAGAGAGTGGTATAAACCACTCATGCAAAACCATCCACCACAGATCGCAGGAAGTGCACTAGAGAGGCTACCAAATTATTGATGGATGCAAGAGATAATGTGGGAGGAACCACATCACATCCACCACAAATTGTAGGAAGTGCACTAGAGAGGCTACCAAATTATTGATGGATGTAAGAGATAATGTGGGAGGAACCACATCATAGTGTAGGAAACGAAGGTCTCCTGAGCGGTACATTGGATACATGGCTCTTATGAGCGAAGGTATGGAGATAGAACCATCCGTTTTTTAGGAATAAGTGCAAAAAAAAGTATGGGTTGATTTCATGGATTACGAGTTGCTAAGGCCCTGAAATTCGGTGCAACAACAAAGGGGAAAACCACACAATCAGGGACTTGAAAACTATCCCTTATCCATTTCATATAGTGCCTTTGAGTGGATTTATGGGGCCAATTTCAGATTGAAATATAATTGGGTGAATGGATGATATTATAACTAACTGTAACTTGGTAGATGGGAGTGATAAAACACTTGAATTCAATAAATATACCTATCTATATCTATACATGGATGAATTATCTCTTTGTGCGATTTAAAAAAGATGATCTTTCAGTGAATGAAAATAAATACTATACAACCACTTAGATATACGAAATTAATTTGATATAATTGATTTGAAAAATAGTTAATTAAATCAATTGAATAATCCTATATTGCATTGGTTTACTGCATGTATTGAATATGGACCAAAAGATGGCAATCGAACATGTTCAAAATTGAATTAATGCCTAATTGTTTTGAAAAAATACATAAAATCAAACACCATAATAAAAGTTAACCATTTCTCATTTGGAACAGAAAATTAGCATATGAGATAAAAGTACAATGTATACGCTAACTCTCCTCATTTTAAAAATAGTATTTGGTCCAGCCCTTTCTATTAATAAAATTTTAAAAGTACAAAATTGTGACTTTTGTAAAGTCTACCTTTCAAAATTTTAGGACCCCTTCGTAAAAGACATGAAGGGTTTTATATAATAAAATAGAGAGTTTAAAAATAGTAATTAAAATAATAGTTGAGGAGGTTTAAAAAAATCACCTCAAACTAAGTGAAAAATAAAAACAGAAACATAATTGAATGGGTTGACTTTCTTGAAAATTTTCCTGTTGTCTCATCAGCCATTTGTTCCTTTAGTTGAGGGATGTTGAGCATAGGCTTAACCTTAGGAGGTTGGCCTTTCCTGATGCGTAGTTGTCTAGTGTAAAACAGATCTGAAAGTGGAGGCATCATATAGGAAGAAGTATTTGTAAGACAATGCAACATGAGCCGTTGGCGATGTAAATTTACCAAATATTTCCAATACTTATCCCAGTCTAGCTTTTCTAATTTTCTCATGCTTTCCACATTTACCTTGGAGACTTCTTGTCATTGCCTTATCAAATCTTTAACAATAGGAAGAGAACTAGGAGGGAATCTATCAATAATATTGGCAGTGATGAGGTTCTGGCTGACTGTTTCAACAATATTATTAGCCACATCTCTAGCTCTGAAGATGGCCCTTTCAGCTTGCTTCAATTTTATGTCCCAATTAGTAAATAAAATTTCCTTTTTGGAGACCTCAATCCTAGGAAGATTAAATTTTCAACCATCAGTAGTATCTTAATATATGACATACTGTGAAACTTTGTCATCGATATCATTGAAGCTGATTCTTGGGCCCACTATTAAATTCATAACTGAATCACTTTGCTCACATAATTCAATGATACTTGACAACTTTTGACAAAAAATAACTTCTTGTTGTGCTGAGAGGGTGTTCAATTCGAGTTCTTCTTTCCTAAATTAATCTAATTTTGGATTGTCTTTCAATTTCTCAATAGTAAACTACAATTGATGAATTTGAGTATACTTAGCACCAATTTCGGTTTTTTGTTGTAGTCTCAATTAACCAATGCTCCCTTCGAGCTATGATACATGTGCCTGCAGTTGCTAATTGACATTCTAGTTTTTTGCATATAGTTCATGTTCTAATTGTCAGATGTTTTCATCCTTTTCTTTGATTAGTTATTGAACTTCAATGGCCTTATCTGTAGTAGCAGATGCATAGTATTTTGTGAATTGGGTTAGATGAGTTAGCTCCTAAGAAGGATTTTCTTCTGAATCACTCCAAACTACCTTCATTGGAACATCTCCTAGAACAAGGAGTTGAGACTACTCTTTTCTCCTCCTTTTTCTCTGCCTTCACTTAACAACTTTATTCTTATGACTATAAAATATGTCTAGAGGATGGATTTCTTCAATTTTTAATACAAATTTTTCAGTAGGGAAATCCAGCATGGATTCCACTTGTTATGTGCTAACTAACTTGTCATATGGCACAACTGTAAATAGGTTCTAAATTTTTATTTGAGGTGTTTTCACAATTTTTTGATGACCAATCATCATCACTTCTTGGTATCCTTCGATTTTTTTATTAAAATCCTTCCAGACATCATTCAAGTTACATGGAAACTGTAAATCCATGGTTTTAACTTCAGTATATTTATCCTCTTTAGTTTTTCTAAGGACTTTAGTATCCTTAGGTGTTTGTTCTTTTTCCTGTTCTTTCTGTGTGATGAGTTGGGATAACTCTATCATTTTCAAAGGAATACCTTCCAACATTTTGTTCATGTATTTCTTGAACTTTGGAAACTGTTGTGGATTAAGGTGTGATGTTGATAACCTCTGAATTACATAATAAGTGTTGAATGACTCAAAAAAGTCATTGAAATCGTCTTCTTCATCCACAAAAGGTCAAATTTTTACTTGAGTGGTGAAACCATTGGCAACTTGATTCAGGTCATATTATCTATTTTAGATTGTAAACAATTTCAAACATTCAATTTGGTTGACCTCTGATCCTATGTGTTTATAGTTGTCTAATGCGTAGACACCATAGTGAATTTTAAAGGAGTTCCATGGAGCTTTCGTGGCTTCATTCGGAAACTTAGTTAATCCATTTCCAACAGTTTGATAATCTATTTATCTTGCGAGAATACTATCCAGAACATATAATGGTAAAACATGTGGCCGATCCATGCTCCCAAAGACTCTGACATAGGTAAATAATTGTCTTTGAACCATTTTCCAATTGAGGAGAAGTCGGCTTGAGCTTCCTTAGATAACCTAGGGGATTTCTCACTGAACAAAGCTTGAAATAAAGGGATCATAACTCCATGGAAGATTTTATAAAAATGGTTTTCATATTTTGACTCCCATAACATGCTATGATAGACATGAATGGGGAGAGGGTCCTGGGTATTCCATTTCCAACCCATGGTTGGAAAATCTAAAGTGAAACATATAATGCCCATAATATAAGCGCTTATGTAAAATGGGGGAAAAATTTTGAACTATTTTTTCTATATTCCAGAATTTGAGTGGTGATATTGTTGGAAAAAATGGTTCCCTAGCCCATGATATAATAATTTGCGATGGCTTCCATTAGGAGAATCCTTTCAACTGAAATTTTGGTAGTATCAAGCTGACCAAAGAGCTTAGACATCACTGCAGCGACATAACAATAGGTACTAGAAACGGAGTCAGTATAATACATGCCCTTATCATCATTTTTATGTTTATTTCAGTTGCTCCTCCATTTCTTGATAGGATTTGACTTCAGCTCATTCTCGCTGGAAAATTGCACCAGAAATTATTTTTCGTACACCTTCTCTCGGTTTGGAATGTGATACATTGATTCCAAGAATTCCACTTTGAAATAACCTATCATTTTTGCTCTGCTGGTTAAGAATTTTTTTTGCCCAATATTGAGGTTGTCGATTATCCATCTTACCATATGGGTATATGGTAGTATTTTTGGGCACATAACAACCCGATGTAGAAAATAATTGACAACTTCTTCTAAAGTAGCTTATGAAGAATCAGAAGCATCTACAGTAACTTTCCGTCAAACCCTATGGGGTTTCTCATCCTAAAATTCCTCAAATAACCTATACACCGCTTCCGAGGAGGAATAAAAAATTTGAAGCCCGCATGTTGTGTCTGTGAATAGAGGAAGAATTTATGTTCTTTCACTTACACTAGTTGTAGGATTTATGGGTGCCATAGATTTATTAGCTTTCTTCACAAATTTCAAAATTTACGAAGAGCTCTATTTATTTGCACTCTCCTGTGAGCAATTAAGAATGATAAGTAGAAAGAGTGAATTTTGATTTACAAATAAGAATGTATCGTAATAATGTAAATAATTAAGCGAATGAAACTTGAAACAAATTTAATACATAAATTCAATGCTTCCTTCAGTCAAATCATTTTCGAAAGCGTGGGCTATAAAAGTGTTTAAGTTATGGCATTAATGGACAGTATTTGTTGATGTTCCCACATAATCATTCCAGCATTTAAACAAGATCTTCCACATTGAAAATGTTATTCATGTGTGAATCTTTTTAAAATGTCGATCGGCTACCTTTTCCCGATTGCAATATTGCAATCACAATTTCAGCAAAAATGAACGAAGGGAAAGAGTGGTCACGAACTGAAAATGAGATGCGATGGAGTATATCACATCAAGGAAATGTGGTGGATTATTTTAAGATCTTCAGGATATAACTGTGAAATGTGATTTGCGATTTGACTATGTGGTGGAAGTGGGTTCCATAATTTATTTCTCATAGAATTTTGTTCGGGAAAATGCATTTTTCGTTTATTAAAGTGGTTTTTTGTACTTATAATTGAAATTTGTGTTAACTTGATTTTTAAGAGCCATATGTCCTTCATGATATATTGCGATTGTGATTTCTTAACATTCTCTGCTTAAATGTATTTGAAATGAAAATTGAATGTTTTTAAACCATTTCATTCCTATTTTTATTTGTATTAATTTCTTAAGGGTTTTATTTGTTCTACTCTAAATTTTTTAAAATTGTTCGCATTATTTTGTAAAGAAACTATACTAAAATAATGGTGTTTTGTTGAATAACACAACAAGAGTATGACTCCATTATCATAAAAAATGCATGGGAATTTGTCCTAGGACCAGTGGGGTAGCCAGTTGTAGGATCTAGGTGGGTCTACAATATGAAGCAGGTAGAAAATGGGAGTGTGGAGAAGAACAATGCTATATTTTTGGCCATAGGGTTCTCTTAGGTTGAGAGGATTGACTATGATGAGAATTTTGCACCAGTTGCAAGGAACTCATCGATTAGACCCATCCTTGCACTCTCAATGTAAATGGGATGGAAGATACATCATATGGATGTAAAGACAACCTTTCTCAGTGGATATATTGAGGAAGTAGTGTAAATTGAGAAGCTGGAAGGTTTTGAGACCTTAGAAAGGGAGTTGCATGTGTGCAGGCTCAAGAGAGCACTGTATGGGCTGAAGCAAGCACCTCGTGCTTGGTACACTAGGATTGATAGCTATTTCACTATGTGGGCTTCACCAAGAATGAAACAGATGAAAACCTATATCATATTGTGGTTGATGGTAAGATTGTGATTATTTTACTTTATGTTGATGATTTGACACTGATAGGTGATGACCGACTCATAAATTCTTGAAAATAGGACTTTGCAAGAGAATTTGAGATGAAGGACATGGGGCTCTTGCACTATTTTATTGGATTGGAAATATGACAAAGATATGGGGAACTATTTGTATCGCAAGGAATGTGTACCAAGAAGATTCTAAGGAAGTTCCACATGGACGGAACCAAACCCATGGAGACTCCTCCAGCAGGAAACAGGAGGAAGGAGGATGCTACTTCGGGTGAAGTAGTGTATGTTAGTGTTTATTGATAGCTCATGGGATCACTCATATATTTGGTGAAAACATGACTTGACATATGGTATGCAGTTAACCAGCTAATGCAAGATATGGTTAAGCCTACCAAGTTCTTTTGGAAGGCATGAAAGCATGTGTTAAGATATATCAAGGACACTACAAATTATGGATTATAGTACAAACAGAAAGAGGGAGTGAAGCTTCAAGGATTAATTTATGTATATTGGGCAGGGAGTCCATCTGACAAGAAGAGCACATCAAAATACATATTTAGCATAAGATCGACAATAGTTTCCTCGTACAAGGGGAAATTTTTTAGGTTTCACTCAATTCAGTAGAGGAAGAGTACATGGCATCCAGTAAGGAAGCATGTTAGGTCATCTAGATGAGGAAGATACTTGTTGGTTTATTTGGTCGACAGATGGATTCGTCAGTGATACATTGTGATAAAAAAAGTTGCATTAAACTCTTGGTTGATCCAATATTCCATGACAGGTCAAAGAATATTGATATCCAATATCACCATATCAGAGATTGTGTTCAGAGGTGGATTATGTCATTAGAGTACATTCCCACAGAGGAGTAGGATACACACATCTTCATGAAGGTACTAGAAATAAGAAAATTTGAATTCCACAGAGATAGGATCGGGGTAGGAGATAATCGCTTTCTTTTTTAGAATAAGTATTGAAATGGAACCAATAAATGGCACCCAAAGGGGGATTTTCATTTTATTTTCCGTTAATTAAATTGGAAGAGAAATTGCAATTTCATTCATGACAACCTGTATTAGTTAAATAAGTCATAATCACTGAGTTATCTTAGTAAATTTGTGTTGAGGACCAGAGAGGATGCATGTATAGTTTTCCCATGATTTAAGGGGGAAAAATTATAGTTATTTCTGAGTTGTAATTAGTTAACTCAAGAAATTGATTTAAAGTCAATTTAACTAGTTATAATTGAGTGATGAGCTAGTGAGTGGTCAAGTGAATTAAATGTGATTTGATTTGTTAGCTCCCTGTAATCAGAAATATTGGCAAAGTCTAACAGCAGGGAGAAAAATCATTTCAACCACTTTGGGATTCTAGGATCTAGCCCTCCTGAATCCGGAGAGGGATCTCTCCAATAAGTCTAAAGATGGATTTATCTTTGAGGTTTTGGGTAATGATATTAGGCTAGTTATGAAGGCCAAGGGTTTTTTCTGTTTTGGATGGTTGAACATGATTATGGATTGAGTGGAAAGTTCTAAATGGAAAGAGTTTCAAAGGTGAGAAGTTGCAAGAAAACAGAACAAGCTTTGGCCAAAAATATGGATAATTGCAGGTTTTAGTCCATTGGGCTATGGAGTCATAATAGGGTTTAATTGAAACAAGCAGGTTCAAGAGTGGTCTATGGGGCAAGTCATCTATGTCTAAGGATCTCTTTAAAGTTTATTTATGGAATGAAATGATAAAACAAGAATGGGAATTAAACAAATGAAGAACAAAGAGCAACCGAGGATCTAGTAAGTACTTTTAAACTAGCCAGCCTTTGACAAACACTTAAGAAAAACATAAAAGAAATCCAGGATATTGTAAGTAATTTGAAATTAGCCAGCCTTTGATACACTTTCAATAGAAAAACATTTAAAACACAAAGGGAAACACAAATGATAACAAAGAATGGTCTAAGATCTGGTAAGTACTTCAAAAATAGCCAGCTTTCAACACATTCCTAGGGAAACTTTCAATCAGTCTTTTAGGATAAAACTAGGACTAGGGCTCACCATATCTTCCTTAGTTCATCTGTACTTAACATGAAATGAAAATAACTTTCAAGAATAACAATTAGCTAATACAGGAGGACGATGAAACGCCAGCTTTCCTACTGCTTGAACTAAATTAAATCATTCCCAAATAACACAGTTTGGAAGAAAACATGTAGATAAAGATTTTCAGTCAGAGAAGGGTACTGATATACAATAAATCCTAACTCTATGCATGCTATTATTTATAAGAGAAGATGGAAAAGGTGAAAAAAGAAATAAAATAACAATTCACAAAAGGAATAACATCACCGTTGACATAAACCAAGATCCCATAAATTAGCTTGTATTGATGCTTCAAACCAGTTACAGCTTTAAGTCCAGTGTTTCAGGTTAGCAATAATATTCACCATTCACCCTAACTATTCTATCACAAATAGAGCTTCAAGAGCCCGTGAACACTATTTACAAGTATAAGTCTCAAGCTCAAGTATATTTCAAAGTTCTGGAACCAACATTTTCTCATCTTCTACAGAAGTATTTATAGAAGAATGAGGAGTTGGGATCTGATAAAGGATCTCCTGGGTCAATTAATACATAATTAATGCTTCTCGGCCTTTGAGGGGCTCGATGAAGAATATTGCATAGGTTTCCTCTGTATTAAATGATTTACATTAAAGGATTAAGCTCGGTGGGAGCTTTTATTGACTTTTAGGCTCTATTTTAGGATACAATTAACTCTGCTAATATTTTTGTAATTATTTCTTTTAGCAGAATTAATTCTTCGGCTGCATTGAGGCTAACATATTTTCTCTGATCAATAAGTTCAGCCTCTGTTTTTAAATGCTTGTGGCTACAGGTGGAATTTGTAGCTGAGAGGAATCAATTTGCCTCTGATGTGGCAACGGAGGCCTTTATGTCTGATAAACACTTATGATTTTCTTTTAACTGTGTTTTAGTTTGGAGGACTAGGATTTTTATAATCAATCTTAGCCGTAATCCCCTCAAAATTGTCTTCAATCCTTTGTTTTGTTGTGTTTTAATCTTCAACACTGATACTCTTTTGATTCATTTAATGTTTTGTGTATTGTTGATGTGTAGGGCTGCACAAGGCTCGTATGGCATCAATTCCCATGAAGCATTGATGAGATGTGGAGTTCGAACCCTTGTATTTCTTTCCCTTTGATAAATAGATGTCTAGAGGATCATCACCCTCGACTTTTATTTTCCTTTATTATTATGGGAAAAACATTTGAAACCTGCACAATACACAAAATATTAAGAAATCCTGCATTATTGGGTTTAAACTGCTTCAGAGGGTGTGGGGAGAGAGCGTAGCTGTTGGATGGCATCATCCAAAGGTGTAAATCTGTTTGCGGAGGTCAGAAGGAGAGCAGAGGGAGATTTTTAAGTCATAACCGTCGATATACAGAGATTTGATGGTCAAGATTAATCGGGAAAACATAAAGAGAGGGAGTCCCTTTATAAGAAATGGCAAAAATTTGATGAAATAAGGTTAAAAACCTTGGTTAGGAGGAAAATAGGGTTAAAAACGAAGTTTGGGGTTCGGGATGATCGTGGGCTGTCGGATGAGATCGGCCCATGAGATCAATGGTGGAGATGACACATTAATATCCTTTAGCGAGGGTGAAGGGTGATAATGTAAGGCCAGATTAAATCTAGGTCGTTGATCTGCAGAGATCAACGGCAGGCACTGCGCGTGATAAATCACAAATGGAAAGAGGGAAAGTGGTTTAAGGACCTAAAACCACAGGTTTCGAGCGGAGATAAAGCGAGTAGGAAGTTTTGCCTTTTGGAACGCGAAATACGTCCTCACTCAACACGTGGCACCAAAAAACTGCCCATTTCACCTGGCTTTGAGAAATTAACTTCCGTGTTGAAATTTATATGACTTGGAATGTGGACCGTTAGATCTGGGACCTCAGATCCAACGGAGGAGAATGAGCGTGATATGAGATAGATTCACGGGCGGAATGAGGATGGGTGGATTTATTATGGGTTTTCCGATCAGGGAATCAATGGTGGAGATTTAAATATGGGTTTAAAACAAAAAATACACAGGCGAAGGAAAGTTGAAGCAGGACCGTTGATCTACAGAGATGGACGTCCAGGATTGGCCAAAATACACTATGAGCGGGGCTGCATAAATCTAACCAAAGTCGGGAGATGTGATCTGGACCGTCCGATTTGGACACGCGGATGGTCCAGATACAATCAGAAGCAAAGGCATTGGCGGGGAAAAGAACTTGGAGTGCGATGGAGGGATTGAGCGCTGGCCGTTGATCTGAGGATTAGATCAATGGTGGGGAATGAATCAGAGGATTTTGAAAGCGGAGGAAGGCTAATAATCAGAGCAATTATGGGCCATTGGATCTGGGAAGGCGGGGAAGAGATCAATGGTCCAAGATATATCGGGGAATGGCCAATCGAAGGGGATACAAAAGTGAGCCCGATAAAACTTGCGATGTTATCATGCACTGATCATTGATCGGCTTTAGATCAACGAACAATATTGTTTTTAAAACTTGCACTGGTGAAAACCCTTTATAATATATGAAAACCTGAAACTTTAATAAAAACAAAGGTTTTATGCATCCAGGCGGAATATATATATATATATGAAATGCATGGTGCCCGATTGCGGGGCCTTTGGTCTATATGAAGGATGATAAGCCCGGGGCTTATGTATAAAGGCCAATTGAGATCGGAAGGTCGGGCCTTTGGGCTTTTCAATCTACCCATTTGAATTTTGCGATGCGATTGGTGCTTGGGACTTTAACTGTTGGTCCCGGGTGAAGTTACATGGAGTAAAGTGGGGGGGGGGGGCGGAGTTTATATAAATGGGGCCCAATCGCATCGGAAAATTTGGTTCGGGTGCGCTTAGACAAAACTTAGGAAAAAAGGGGTTTTTTGAATTTACAAAGGAGAATATCAATCAAAGATGGATTATACAATGTTTTTAGCACCCGATTGCAAGAGCTCGGGTTAGATGGAGCGATAATATGATCGGGGAATATAAGCACAGGGCTTAATCGCATTGGAACTTTTGTCATGGAACAAAGACTTGTGCGCTTGGATTTTTACGATGCGATCAGCGCTTAAATGGTTTAGCGCTTGGTTCCAGCACCAAGGCGTATGGAGGGGAAGTGTTTAGGACTTTAGCCCAAGGGGGTTTAAGTCTGTAATACAAAAAAGGTGTTTTTAATGAAATTCTTTCAAGTTTTCAATGGACTTTGGGGATTTGACAGAGTTAAAAAGGAGTTTTAAACTCTGTAAAGAGGATTTTATGAAGGAAAAAGGGGGATGAATGAAAAATAGAGGAAAACAGTGGGGAAAAAGGGAATAAAATGAAGGTTAGTTTTGAAGTGAAGGGAGGGGAAAATTGGATTTTGCAGCAGTATTTCTTCATGGGAGACAGTAGCATTTCTGAGTTGGAAATGGAAACAGCAGTGAGGATTTGAACAAAGGGCCACATGCCTTAATGAGTCATCAAGAGATAACACCTTTTTGCAATAAAACTTGTTCCTTGAAGGCTCCAACAAATTTTTTAGCCATCATTTGATATGACAAATTTTATTGGTGGCTAACATGATTCACAAGTAGTTATTAATTAGTTAACTAGAAATTCACTATAAATAGCTATTGCATGCCATTTCTAAATAAGGCCCAATTGAGACTGAGGTTAAAGGGATGATAACTATCAGTTGTATAATTATAAAATTGTATAGGTCAGTTATAGAATCATGTGGAGTCCAAGGAAGCATTACGAAATAAATTAGAAGATATTCCCTATTTAATAGGGTGGAAATTCCTCCAGGAATGTGTTCGCAATGAAAGCTGAGTAGAGGCTAAGAATTGGCTAAGTAATTGATTGATTTTTCCTAGATCAGAGTGAGACAGTTGGCAGAGTGCAAGTGTTTCTTTGACAGATAAAATAATTGTTATGTTTCATGGCCTTGAATTTATAAAATATAGAGATAGCATGGTTTTAGATATTATTCTTTCCCCAGATATATATTTTTTTGTGTGATTGATTGTCTCTTTCTCCTACCTGTTATGTGATTGTGCGATCGTGTTTTGTTTCCGCAAATTGTAGAAGGATTCAGTATCATGTTTTAGTAAATTATAAGCTACGATTGGATCCCATTGTTAGATTTTCTACATTAATAATCATTATTGTTTATTTTGATTTTTATATTTATATATGTATGTATGCATGTCATTGTATAACAGGGTAGTCAAGAATCATTCTTGTGGAGTAATAATTTCTTATGCAGGTGAATGGCATGAAGATTTTATTGGTCTTATGACGAATCCAGTAGGAAGGGTAACCATAATAGGTATATGAGGTCATTATCATGTGGTTATGAATTAATATTATGTGATTATACTATGTTTATGTTTATGCTATGGATTAGATATTGTGAGTGATATATGAGCAGAATTAAAGTAGTGTGATCTGCAACATACTGGAACAAGCAAGAATAGTGGAAAGACAATGGAAGAAATGTTATTTAGTAGAGTCACTATGTGGTCTATGGTACTAATGTTGTATATATGTTGTACATATTCCACTTGTGATGTTGTGTGCAAGCGGTGTCATGTATAGATGGTGTTGTGCACATGAATTTTATGCATTACTATCTGTAGATGGTTCTATGTGCATGTTGGATAAGCAATGTTGTGTACATATGTTGTTGTTTGCATGTTGGATATGATTTTTTGTGTATGTATGGTGCAATGTACATGTGGTGTTGTGCTTAAGATTTTACATGTGGTGTTGTGTGCATGTGGTATCATGTACATGTTGTACATGGGGTGTTGTGTGCATGTGGTGTCGTGCAACTGTTTTTCATGGGGTGTTCCATACATGTGGTGTTGTGTACATGACATGCATGTGGTGTTTTGTACATGATGTTCAGGTGGTATTGTGTACATATGGTGTTTTGTACATGTTGTGCGGGTGGTTCTGTGTACATGTGGTGGTGTGTACATATTGTGTAGGTGGCGTTTTGTACAAGTGGTATTATGTACTTGTGGTAGTGTTATATAGGTGGTATTGTGTGCATATCATACATGTTGTGTTTTTCACATGTGGTATTATGTGAATGTCGTACATGTTGTTTTGCGTATGTGTCGTATTCTGTATGTGCATTGCATAGTCATGGTATCGTGACATGTGTAGTTTTTGTGTCTTACTATGTGTAACTATATGCATTATGTTGTACACTGGGTGTAGGTGTATGTATCGTGTTTTGTTATACACTAGGTGTAGGTGTATGTGCTTTGTTGTATACTGGGTGTAGGTTTATGTGATGTTTTGTAAGCCAAGCATAGGTGTATGTGTTGTAGTCAAGTGTAAGTGTATCTTTGTTGTATGTAATGTGTGGTTGTATGTGTGTGATGCACACTATGTGTATGTGTATGTTATGGAAGAGGAAAAGGCACTAGGTATTTTTAGGGTATGGAAACTGATCCAATGTGTGTACGTAAAGGATAAAGGATAATGGTAGAAGATAAGGATTGATTAAAGGATAAGTATCAATATTTTATTTAGTTTTATTACATATGTGATATATGATTATGGTTTATGATTATTGCGTGTGATATACTATTATGGTTTATGATGATTACATGTGATCTATGATTTTGATTATGATGGTTGCATTTTTAGCTAATCTAATGTGATATGTTTATACATAATGATTTGATCAAAAAACTAGTTTCACTTGTTGTGACAAGATGTCAACAAAATTTGAGGTGTACCTTGTTGACAAGCCACTGATAAGGTATGATGTGAATCTATTTCAAGTTATTTTGAATATAATGGAAATTATGCGCTTGGTATAGGATATCATGGTTGGAAGATGCCTGGTTTGGGTGAATTGAAACTGACTGCAAGGATTAGTAGCAATATTGAAAGGAATTGGAATGGGAAGCACTATGTTGGTAAATAACTTCAGGAGCAGGGCCATTGTGGGACACTAGTACCCAATAGTGTCCATTGATTTCCATGAGCATGCTATGAGTTGTATGATGGTTTTGAGGTAGGCATATGCCTTGACTGTTTGACCTTCTTATACAAGGAATCCTTTCCAATGGATGAATCTCCCAAGAAAGGGAGTGTTGGGGAAGTTCGAGGGTGAGTTACTGCACAAAAGGGAGTGACCAAATTTCGCGAGGGACTATGTAGCAAATAAGCGAAGGTCGAGTGATGGATATTTTTTCATCATTATCATTTTTAGATGGAATCATAAGGAAATTGGGAGTGTTCCCTGGAATAATGAGTCGATAACTATTCATTGAGATGACAAGTGGCGCAGGATCATAGCGCTAAACATTCAATGCATATTTGATTTTGGTAGTGGATTCTAGACATCCCAGGAAGGAGGTGAATCCTGGTATTACTTTTTATGGTGGAGGTGTGATCCTTTAGACTCCCATGTTATGGGTGGAGGCATCGTATCATTTTATTTGTTGGTTGAAAAAATTCTGCATATGTGTATAAGTCTATATTATTGTAAATACTGTGTCGAGCTAGATTTATAAATCTCCATAAATAGTATGGTTATTTTTTGGTTGAATAAAATGTTATTATTATAAATTTCATAATTATTTTATTTATAAAGGTCCATTAAACGGAATTATTGTTAGGTTTTTAGCAATTTTTTCATTTTAAATACTGCAACAAGCTGTGTTATAAAGCTCCACGGGAAGTGTGTTTTGGTTTTCAATGGTCTTGCTCGTTATAGGCATCATTGAACATTGAGGACAATGCTCCCACGAGGGGGAGGTTTTCTTAATAGCCTTGGTGAAAAATCCATGTAATAGAAGTTAATAAAGGAAAAATTACACCAAAGTTGTGGGACATATATTCCAAGTTGAATGTTGGGAAAAATATCGTAGTGTGGGTGTGCATTTGTTTTATTATGGCTAAGGGAAATTGGTAAAGGAAATGAAAAGGATATGGAAAGGAAAACTGACATTAATTGGAATTTTATTTATGAAAATAATGGAAATTTCGACAAAAGGAAGGTGAAATGTCACATGTTGCATGCGAGGAAAATGAAGGAAAATTACAAAATGAGAGGTCTCAATGAAAAAAAGGCCTCTAAGGATCAGTTCATGGATTTTGTTAGCATAAGGTTTTGGTCAGTTGAGCATTCTTTCAATTAATATTTGGAGCTCTCTCTCTCTAATCTCTCTCTCCCTCACTCTTGGACACTTGGAGAATTATTAGAGCACTCTAGAATTGAATCAAGGAAATAAAAGGAAGGAAAATAAGGCAAATGGAAGCAAAGATAAATCAAATAATATTAGAATCTAGTGACTGCAACATGAGTATTTATAGGTATCTATTTTCATATGTCATTTCCTTGATAGATTTGGCATGCATGGTACATGCATGTGTGTATTTGGTTCTCTTATTTTCATTTGCATGGATATTTCTAGGTGTGGCAGTGACTTTTAGCCTCGTGTTGAAATTTCTGGATAGCCATGGTGTGATGGGTTCTCTTTAATTGGATGATCTGGATTACTATATGGTTTCGTATTGAGTGGGGTGGTCTCTGAAGAAGAGCATAGAGCCTAGGAATCCATCGAACAATGAAGGTGGGATTGTGCTAAAACCTGATTTTGTGTACCTCGGTGGGCCTAGGAGTCCTCGATTAATGAATGGAAGGATATGCGATAAATCCTAGATGTGTATGTCCTCAATTATGCTTAGGAATCATTAGCCAGTGAATGGTGGGATATCCGGTAAATCCTAAACGACAGAGTCTTTATTAGGCCTAGTAATCCCTGATCGGTGAATGTTGGGATATATGGTAAATCTTATAGAATAGGAGAAATGCAAATTCATCACTATGTAGGTGAAGGGATCTGGAGGCATCGATTCTTATGTAGGGCTAATTATCCCTATAATGGTATTTGGTGGGATTGCGTTAAAGCCTGTTATTGCACATTTATTGTTTGGGCCTAAGAATCTATTGGTGGATTGTGGTAAATCATGAGTAAACCTGGATTGGTTTGGTTGTGAATCGCACTTTCGTGCTTGGAATATGGTATGAGGGGGATTGGTTGAAAGAAATATTTGTTTCAACCCAAGCTATGGTCGGGTGGTTCATGTAAGTCCCTGAATTTATTGGCATATGCATTCATTAATAAGAGTTCCTTCTCCTTTGGTATCTCATGCGTAAATGTACTTGTTCATATGTGGCTTTTATGGTTATTATATCCTTGTTATTTTTGTTGTTTATATGTCAGTTATAAGCATTGTTTATGACAAACTTGATATATGGCTCTTATCATGTTTTTATTAGCAAATGAATGAACAATGAATATATTTCCTAATACATGATAATGAAACTATTGTAATAAGGAATCAATGCTTATTTAGGAATCTCGGATAAGTATGAGGCCCCTATGCTCAGATATATTATTGTAGCATGTATATTACATTTTTTCAATATGTTCGACATAATTCCTATCATGGCTAGTAGGGGTATGGTGATGTCATTGATACAACTTTTGTATTAGTAGCTTGACTTCATGGATATGTATAATTTTTGGAAGTTTCATGAAGTTTTAGGGAGAGGCTCAACCCTAGCTCTGAAAAATTGGCTCACAATCTAGGGTCACTAGGTTAGAACTTCCTAAAAAAGGAAATAATGCCTGGCATGCCTTTCTATGGGAGAGAATGGAAGGCCTCAGTCACATGCATGTCTTTTCATGTGAGTGACTGAGTGTCCAGATCAAAAAAATGGAAATTTGTATAGGGGTTAAGGACTTGGAAGGTTTGGTTTCCTCCTGAAGGGTTTGTAGCTCCTAAGGAAGGTCAGAGTGGTTTTATTCTATCAGTGCCACTTTCTTAACTATACAGGGGGAGTTAAATCACATCATAGTATCCTATCGTCACATGTTTACCTTAGTGGATAGGTTAGCTTCGGTAAATGTGGGAAGAGGGTGTTAGAAGCTCCTTGTTTAACTTCCTATAATCAATGGACAAGTTGAAATTAATATCCTTTTTCCTCACAAATAACATTAGTGCACCCAAAGGTGACACACTTGGCATAATGTACCCCTTATCAATCATTTCCTCAGGATGCAACTTTATTTACACCAACTATGGAGTACCCATTTTGTAAGTTGTTTTTGATGATTGTGCTTCTCTTCATATAAACTCAATAGATAATTACACTTCCCTAAATAGAGACAACCCTTGGGTATTTTATAGAAATACATCTTGAAACTGCTATAAAACATGATACTTTTTTCAGACTTCAGCATTCTCAACATCCATCCCTCTATCTTTAGAAACATGAATTGAAAACAGTACACATTGTTTCTTACCACTACACTTATCCTGCATAACTATAACCATTCTCACTGATGTAGGATTCCACTTTTCCAATAAGATTCCCTTCTCTCCATCCTTATCCAAAAAATCAATAGCCTTATCATAGAATTATACCTTATTCCTGTGAATGTACAACCAATCCATGAAAAAATTCATGTTTTTTGAACCCAATGGAAGAACATTTAGATGTGTTTTTGAGGGCATACCATTCGGCTCAAATACACAAGATCTCACCTTGTTAAAATGTTTAGTGATAAAAGGGTTCCTTGAATTATGCCTTAATTATAGGATCTACAATGAGTTCCTTCTTGTGCATGACTCGAGTTCCTCAAAATTAGGTGATTCCCTATAAATTACGATGAGTTACTATATTTTATGAATTAGTCCTAAACAATTAGGATGAGTTAGGTGGAAATTAACTAATTTGTTGAAATTCAACGCCGAGTTATTTATTTTCTAGTGTGAGTTAATTGAGGAAAACACAAGTGATTGAGTTTTGAGTGGTTGAATTGAAATAGGATAAGTTGCATTAGAAGTTAATTCATGGTAACTCAATCAATCACAAAATTGTTCCTTATTTAGAAAACTAACTAAATTTGACCATTTGAATTTCCTTTAAAAGGAGGAACAAAGGTACACATTTAATCATTGTTTTGGTGAACACAAGTTGGTGGGACCAAGCAATAGGAAGCATAAGTTTTTCTGTGGAGCTTTTGAGAGGAAGAGTGTGCAAGAGAATATTGTCCACAGGTTGGTTGAGGGCAGTAGATATCAATATTCTTGCAAGGAATTCAATCTTATATCAAGTACAAAAGACAAGTGTGTCCTTCATATTGAAATAATTGTGTTTTCTATGAAATATAATGCTCAGTTTTTGCTACGGTTACAAGAAATTTTGTCACATCTACTCAAAATTCTAGAAAACTAGATCAATCAGCATCCTTGAACACTTTTTCATAATAGCTTTGCAATTCCCTAAGCATCAACTCTCCAAAAATTCTGAGTTTTTGTGTCAATCAGCTCAAAAGGATTATTTTTAGCCCCAACACACCCTGCATTCCTATCCAACTCCAATGGTTGCAAGTTTCATACATGAGAACTTGCATAGATCAACATTGGTTGCTCTACCCTACAAGTGTGATGGTTCTATAATTCCAAGAAAATAAAAATATATTTGAATCTTCTTCTTCTAGAAGATTCTAAGGTGGTTTTAACCATTTATCATTGATATAGATCTTGAATTCCTATCAGATCCTAATCTAGTGGTCATGTCTCTTATCTGTTAGGCATATCCTCCCTCATAAGCTGATCTCGAGCCTATATTGGTAAATCCTAAACTACCATGTTTACCCTATAATTTAATGCCTCCCATGGAGTCTGGGTTGGATTTTGGAGATGGTTAGTGCCCTCATGTTCATGCTTTGAGCTTAAGGGGCCATCATCCATTTTCATTAGGGTTGAATGTGTAGGTTTGATTTGTGTCAAGGAAGGACAAATCTAATTAGGGAGACATCTACAAAGCCAACTTCTATATAAGGTTGTAACTCTCTCCTTTATTTATTAATAAAAAAATAACTTTGTTTTCCTATACTTATGTCAGGTTCATCTTTATGTATTTAAATTCCATGTTGACTCATTTAATATATATATATATATATATATATATATATATATATATATATATATATATATATATATATATATATATATATATATATATATATATATCATTATGCTATGTGGATATTGTAGTTATATTGCTCGTTTTAGTCATTTTTGGAGATTCCATTTATAGTATGGAATCTTACAAGCGAAGCGAAGAGGATGAATTGATACAGATTCTAGGTAGGTACCTTTTCTGTATTCCAACCTCTCTAAGGAAAATATAGATATTTATCCCTCTATTTTTCTAGATAAGGCAACTATATCTAAGGAGTTCATTTTTCTGCGCATAATTAATTTAACATATCACACCAAATATGTTGTTCTAGTGAGGATAACAATTTTTTAAAAGAGTACTTTAGAGCGTGATGTTAAATTTTTATATGGAAATTTGTCTTAATGAGTTATGGGCTCCAAGCCCCTATTCCATGTAATATGGAAATCATCCATTTCTCATGTGTGTATTTTTCCAAATTTCGGAAACACAGTTGTTTAATAGTGAATACTATATAAGGAAATTCCTATCATTAGCTACCGTTTTCTTTTCCTTTCATATACATAATCTCATAATCATATCGTAGTAGCTCTGTGAACCACCTATGTTCTTATCGTAAGGAAAACCTTTTTTTTGATAGAGTAGTTCGAAGTGTGATGTTTAGTATTGATATGGAAATTTATCTTGATATGGTGTGGTATCCAAGTCCCTATTTCATGTTGGATGGTAATCATTAATTTCTCATATATATATATGCTAAATTTCAGCAACATAATTAATTTTTGGTGAATACTAAAGGGAAATATTCTTGAATCATTACCACTCCAAGTATTTTTCCTAAGGCACTGCATTCTAAAAAGAAAAAAATTCGTAAAATATGGCAGAAATAATACTATATGTGTGCACATGAAATATTTAAAAAATGAGAAGGCATGTTCTATGGCCTCATTCGAAGCAAAAAACTCTCTTTGAGTATTGAGGTTAAAGTATTTTCAATTTTCTCATAATTTTTTACCAAACTATTGTAATACCATATAATTCATCACGATCAACGTAATATATTTAGGGAGTTTAGATAGGAACAAGATTGCATAGCTACAACTTTCTTGCTATGAACTTGTACTCCCTCTTGTCTGAGAATGTGACCAAAATATTCAACCTATGAAGCCCCAAAAGTATAATTGGATAATTTTAAAATTATTTGGTGGTCCTATAGGAATTTTAAGGCCCCATAAATGTGGTTGGTATAGTATTACCATGATTTTCTAGATTTCAATATATCATAAAAACAATTTTCTAAAAACTGAGGAATTCTCAAAATATCTTACTTGTGAGGCTTTGGATGCTTGATGGGCCATTGAAAATACCAAAATAGATCACCAAAAACTTATAATTAAATTTATGCATTTTAGAAGTATCCTTAGTTATGCTTACATTTTTCATCCTAATTTATTGGTATCCATAATGGAGTTCATGTTATGTGGAAAATTTGGCTCCATGAAGTTGACCCAAGAGTTTTTGTATAACTAGGAAGGAATTTTTTTCTCTAATTATAAATTTATTGAGAATATGGAACTTACAACACATGTACCAAATACCTTTCTTTAATATCATGACCATTGGGAATGAGTAAGGGTTAAGTTTGGAAGGTATGACAACAACCTTTGATAATTTCTCATTGGTACTTCCAATTTAATTATTTTCTACAAATGGGTGCATATAAGGATTCATATTAGGTTGTTGATATCTTAGGATGCAAGAATACCATGGTTTTACTGTCCTTCTGAAGATGTTAAACATTTTGGAATTTTAAAGACATATTAATGCTTAGAGAGAGTTAACTACAATTAGGAGGAATATTTGGTGATGTGGTGTCCATTATTTCCATGGAATTTAACTACACAATAACACCCAAATGCCATTTCTTCAACAAATTCTCGATTTGATGAGAGGTTATAGTCTGAGCAGAACTTGATACAAGCCCCATGAATGTATTCTTATCTCCTTGTTACCTAATTCTCATGTATAATCATTTAAAGCCTTGTCTAAAGGTGTGTAATCTTTTTTTCCTGTTAACTATATCATAACCACCGATTTGAATTTAAAACATTTGATTGTTGATATGATATCCACTAATTTATAGTTTAACAGTCTCACATATGCCTCAAAATTTCATATCTCCACCATTGGTGATATTAGTTTTAAAATTAGATATAGGACATGCATAAAAATGTGTTTCCTCTATCACTGTTTTATGGATAAAATTGTAGGTATTACATTCTCTAAAAATAAAATCAATTTATGGTGCTTGATTTAGCCAATTAATTCTATTGTTATGTTGTTAATGAATTGTATAGGGAATAGACAAAAAAAAAATTGTTCCTCATAATAGGATTGCCAGCAAGTTTCATGTTTGTTGAGTTGGGTGGTGTCTACCCAAGCTAATTTAGGAAAAAATTTCCTTTTATTAGTGATTTATATATGCATCCACTTAAAATAATTTATATTCTTTAAATTTGTTTTGTTTGAAATACCACCCATTGCAATTATAGAAAAATCAATGGAGGTTTTGAATTTATGTCATCATTATAGGAGGAAACATAAGGATTTATACTATCTATGAGTTTGATGAGATGGGGGTAGTTTCCATAGGGTGATTAGGGAAAGTGATCAATGACATTCTCGTAGATCATGAATTGGTCGCTATCATAGATTCTTTAGCTTTGACATGATATTCCAACCACTCTTGTGGTGATTAAATCATAGCGTGTTGTGTGAGTGTGTCCTTGATGTTTTAATGAAACATTCTTTAAATATTGTTATATTGGACCTATGTGTGGATTATAAGTTTCTCAAAGGTGGTAATATATTCCATATTGGTGTATATTTGGTTTAATTTTGTTTGGCATCACAAATAGTGAAAGTTATAATAAAAATGAGAAACAAGTATTTGCAAAAAATTGGTCCAGGCAGTGCCACCTTTATAAGACATCCTACATCATTTCCACTTATAATTGTGATAGTTATAATAAAAATGAGAAACAAGTATTTGCAAAAAATTGGTCCAAGCAGTGCGACTGTTATAAGACATCCTACATCATTTCCACTTCTACCAATGCTCAACATCCATATATAAGACTCTCACATGATGTTTTCCAAAGTAATTAATAATTCCATGTAGAGTGAAAGTAGTGTTCCATTTTGGTAACCCACCTCAAGGGACCTAGTTCACCAAATTTTTTAATATATACCTTTGGAAAATAAATCCATCAATAGTTTCCTTGAAAGTTTGCATGGTGATTATTATGAAATTTTATTTTTCTTTCATTTTAGTGTTTGTGAATTATCATTTGGTTGTACCATTGTGTCGGTGGCCTATTTCAAATGTGTTATATTAGTTACTTGCTTAATCACATGCATTATATGTTATGTTAGAAAAAAATATAAGTCATAGTGGTATACCAACAAGCCCCTCTACTTATATGTTTAGGGGTGAAGCACATCCCAAAAAAGTAGGAACATTTTGGTTTCTTTCTTTACTATCATTAATATTTTTCAACCAATCATTAGTCAAAAAAATTATAATGAAATTTATGTTAAAGAATTTAATACATGGCAAAGAATTACATTTTTGGATGTTGTGAAATATTACATATCATATTATAGCAGTGAATTTAATACAGTGAATCTTAGAGGCATGACTCTAAATATTTGTCTATTTTATAGATTAAGGGCTTTCATGGTAAATATATGTGTACTATGTGTGAATTATACTATTTATTTCTCTATTTATTAAAAATATGTGTGGATTTCTTACTACAAATATTTAAGATTTATTTTTGGTATCAAATTAGTTATTATCTTCAATGAATTTCCTTTGTTTCTTATCGCTCCATTATCATGGGTTTTTTATAAACCTAATTTTATTGATATCTTTGCAATGGTGAATTTTTTTCTTTATGATAATGACAATTAGTTCTATAATTAAGATTAAGAAATATAATTGGTAAAATATTTTAGCCATATAAGTTAAAGATGGAAGGCCTTTGGTAGAGTCACTATGGATCTTGATTCTACACTCATAGGTATGCTGAAAGATACTAAAAATGGTTGAATACCATTGTATTGACCATAATCTAGTTGTTTCTATCAAATTAATTACTACTAAATGTCTCAAAAGAACCTACAACCAATGTTATTTGATACATTATTGAATTTTTAATAATATAAGGCCCTAGTAAAAAAAATTACCTTCTAATGATAAGTAATAGAGACTCATAGTGAGAGAATCGGAAAAACTATGGTAAGGAATTTATTATTTATTGATATATATATTCCATATAAATATTAGAGCATTATTTCAATTTCTTCTCACCAAATTCATTGGATAACTTGTTGAAATTATTAAATTTAACACAAGTCTTTAAAGTTTGATGATGTGTTATGAAACTTATTATTGAACGAAATGTAGTATAAATTAATCGTCGATGTTTAGACCACAAAGACACCATATATAAGACCATGTTCCTTAGATATAAAAAAAAATAAGCCTTTTTCTAGGAGATCTTTAAATCTAGAGGTAGATCTAAATATATAGGAAAATAATTAAGGAGATTTTGTAAGTATGGTAAATATCATCATTATGAGATTGTAGATATAAAATTATTCACAAAGGGAAGGGACATGATGATGTTTCTTCCATAGAAAATAATACCTACCTGGAGGATGAAGGTGATGTGTACTTGACTTCTTCAAGCACAAATGTAGACCGTGATGTATGGTTGATTAACTTAGGTGAATCTTTTCATATGGTTCACCACATGTAATATTTTTGATAATATGAAATGTATAATGGAGGAGATTTTTTCTTAGCATATAACTCGAAAACTAGAATGGATAACTCTAGGAAATATGGGCTGCTTCTTAAGGATGGAAGGATTGACATAGTCCCTCGGGTTATTCACATTCTATAACTAGATAAAAACTTGACATCCATAAGAAAGATGTGAAATAAAGCTAAAATGTGTACCATTATGGTTTATAAAGATGGTATAAAAGGTTATAAGGTATGGAACCTAGCAACTAATAAGGATGTTTATAGTTGGGATTTTTCGTTTAGGGAGATTGAAGATGCTTCCAAAGAGTAAGTCCTAACAAGAAAATATAACTAGAGAAAATAGAGTTTGAGTTGAAGGATGATAAATATAAATAAAAAATAGGATAAGAATAATAAGAAGAAGAACCACATACTCTAGAATTAGGGGGTTCAATTTGGGAAAGGAGGATAAAATAAAGGTATACTCCACCCAATTTTAATTCCAAATTTTCTTTATAAATTATTGATGTTCATGCCACAATATTTAGGGATGTAGTGGATACATAGGATGGTGAAAACTAGCAGGATTACATAGTTATGAAATGGTACCATTACGTATGAATGAGGCTTGGGGTCTAGTTGATTTTTTATCTAGAATAAATCTCAATAGTGGCATATGGGTTCGTAAGAATAAATTGAATGTAGAAGATAAATTAGAGAATTAAAATGTTTGGTTAATAGCAAAGGTATATTCCTATATGGAGGGAATTATTTGGGTGAAACATTTTCTATTGTTGCTATATTAGCTTCTGCTACATTTCTTCAGTGTTTTATTACTACAGTTTATCTTGAAGTGGAGAAAATGGATATAAAGACACCAATCCTACATTGCAAATAAAGACCTAGTTTTCAAGCTTAAAACTCATTATATGGGTTAAAAAAATATCCAAGAATTTGGTATTAAAATTTTGATACTTTAATATCAAGATATGGTTTCTCAGGAAGAAATGTTGATTACTACATGTATAGAAAGAAATTTTGTGATAATTGTATTTAGGAGGTTCTATATATGGATGGAATGTACTAATTTGAAACCATAAAAGTTTTTAAAACTCAATGGTGCTTTAATTTTAATATTAAAAATATTTGGTCTTGTGGGAATCGAAATTAAAAGATATTTTGAAAAAAAGAAACTCTAGTTGGATCATAGGAAATATATTAAGACAATAATATAGAGTTTTAATATAGATGAATGTAAACTAATTAAGGTCCCTATTCTTGTATGTGTAAAATTATCCTTAGATTTGTGTCCCAAGACACAAGAAGAGGACGACAAGATTCTTTGTGTGCCCTATGTTATTGTTGTTGGTAGATCATTGTATGAGATGGTATGTGCTAGTCCAAATATTGCACATGTAGTAGGATTTTTTCGTAAATGTATATGAAAACCAAGGAAGGATTGAGGGAAAAATGTGAATAGGTTTTTTGGTTGATGGTTGGAAATGAAAATTATGGATTTTTCAATGAAGGAAAATGTGAAGCCAATGGAGTGATATATGTACATAGAAATATTGATGAAAATTAGGAAATGGATCTATATAAAAAATTATCTACAAATGGTTATGTGTTTAGCCTATTCGGAGGAGCAACTAGTTGGATAACAATGAGATAATATATAGCCGCACTCTCAATAATGGAAGTTGAACACAAGGTATTTAGTCATGTGAGTAGGATTTTTTATAGAGAATATGTTTAGGTATGTTGTTTGTAAAACAAGCTATAAGCTTAGTTGTGATAGTTAGAGTGTAATATTATTTTCAAATAACCCTATTCATTATTCCAAGAAAAAGTACGTTGATGTTTAGAATTTTTTGTGAGAGGGATGACTACATAGAAGAAGGTTCTATTAGTGGAGGGTGATACTTTGAAGAGTATTGCACATTAGTTTATGATAATGTTGATAAGTACTGAGAAGATCTCTTTTTTGGGAAGGAGGGTTACTGTGTGCCCTATAGGCTCTTCCTACTTGGGGGTTTGGGGAAGAAGTCCTCAAGAAAAAAAATAACCTATTTTTGGTTCATTTTTGGAGTATTTATGGAGTTTTGGTTCGAATGTTTTATTTCCTTCTTATAATGTAATTATATTAAGGATTTTAATATAGTATAACATATTCTAGTTTTAGATATCATAAAATATTATATATATCTTTATAATATTGAATTTAATACAATGGAAGTAAAATATTTTTTAGGATAAATCTCAATGTAATATGTGTAATTGATATTATTTACATTTGGGAATTATTAAGAATATGTTTATGCATTGCTTAAATTAAATTTTTTAAATTTAGATGATTTACGTTGATACCTAATTTTGTGGCTAATGTTGATAAGGAACTATGTTGTGCGGAAATTGTTACCTCCCCCTTTTTGAGTGAATACTTAATGTAGACCACTTTACATTATAGTTTTATACTCTTAGAAGCCTAAGTATGTGTTTGAATATGACTTAGTGTCTCTTGCCATAGGTTGCTTAAGTTGGTAATGTTGTGGGTTTTACCCAAGGGAGCACAAAATATTTTGAAAAATTGTTATTTTCCACATAAAATGATGACCAATAGCTTGACATATTCCTTTTAGATATGGGCCTAATCATTTTATTGTTGGGTCCACTTTATAAGGGATAATTACGAGGTACACCTCAACAATTACCACAATGTAAGGAATCTTTGAAGTAGAGTTTCCTTTAATTTTCTCACTTTTGCCATTTTATGCTCTTCTTCTTTTGAGTGATACTCCTATGTGATTATCAATTCTATTTATTTTTTATTATGATGAGAGAATATGGAAATTCTTTCTAGATGCAAAGATGTAGGAATTTCACTAATTTCGTGTAGAATTTAGGGTTTGTAAGGTCTTAGAGATAGAGTAGTGATTACATGGTTTCCTTCTACGGAATAACTTATGAAAATTTCAATATACTAGCTAATGAAGTTCATTATTAGACTTTTATAAAGCTCATTCATTATTCTATATCAAATATATAGAGTGCACACTATTGGATGGAACACCACTAATGATTATGCAAATATATCTTCAAAAGTTGAGAGCCCTATTTTTGGATCCATTTGATGTCCTTGGCCAAAGAAAAAATTCCTTTATTAGAAAGGTAAATTTAGTGAACAACTTGATAAAGAAACAAAGAGAACGATATGTAAATGCATATTTTTTAATTTTATACATTATTACTACTTTCAAAAATTACAATTGTGAAATATACCATAACATAGGATATTAGATGGATGGAATTATGGAATACTCATTAGATATTTTCTACAAATTAGTAAGCACATGATACTTTTAGACATGGATTAATAATCTAATGTATAAATTTATTTAATTATGGGTTATGCACAATCTCAATTTTTTTTTACAGCTTTACAAAAACTTTTGTTCTGGTTGAGTTCCTTCAAAGACCACTCTTATTGTATAATTTTATGTGACCTTAAGCTTTTTGGTATAATGTACGGTACTATTATATTAAAAACTTTTGGATTCAACTACGTACTTTTATTTCTAATTTTTAGTTTTTAGTTTTTTTTATTATATTAAAAAGATACCCATTATGATCAAATTACACATTTTATTACATTAATTTTCCTTATTTAATGTAGGTAGGTATCTCTCTTGTAGTTGGTAGTTCAAGTGTTTTAAATTTTGAACAACCGATAATTTAACCAATTTCTAAAGTGATTACAAAGAAAAAAGTTTTATTATATGAAAACCATATATTACAAATCATCTATACGTTGTTTGCAAGTCATTGAAAGTACCTACACCTCAACCACAACTGTTAAAATGGTTGGTATATGTCCTTTCATAAGTTGTTATTTTTCGTAAAGGGTACATAGGCAAGTAGGAAGAGAATCCATTTCAAATCATCTTTATGCAGAAATCTATGGAAGTTGAATTCGTTTAAAGGCGGGAGTCAAACAACTGAAGGTAGCAGTAAGCATTGTTGAAAATAGTGTTCCAAATATGATGTTCACATATTTGCATGAGATCATCCCATATATGGGATGAAGTGAGGTTTAAGATGTCTTATTATAACTTTTAATGCTAATTGTTATTAATATATTTTATGGCTTAAATTTTTTTAATTGTGATTTATTAATGAAAAGTTTAAGTGTTAGTATTTGTAGGTGGGCTAATTTTCCAAGTATTTTTTCAAAAAAAATTAGCCAATCTCCATTTTTACTAAAAATATGTTTCCCAAATTTTGTAGTATAAAATTATTTTCATTTGAAAATAATAGGCAGAATTTGTATATATATAATTATAAAATAATTAGAAGTATAAATATTTTTTTACAAAAATTTTATCAATTTTAAAGTTTTTTAATTGTGGTTTACTAATGAAAAATGTGTTAGTATTCGTAGGTGGACTGATTTTCCATGTATTTTTCCAAAAAAAGATTAACCAATCTCCATTTTTACTAAAAATATCTTTCCCAAATTTTGTAGTATGAAATTACTTTCACATGAAAATAGGCAAAATTTGTATATATGCTTATAAAATAATTACAAGTATAAATATTTTTTTACAAAATTGTTGTCAATCATATTAGGGATTGATAATATTTACCAAAATTTCTAAACTTGAAGATGAACTCCTTTATGTGATGATATTTCATATTCATTAAAGTCAAAAGAAGTTACTAATTTTACTAAGGTGGGTTGGCGCATACTATCATGAGATTAGTTTTCAAAGATCAACTTATGGTTCTAAAACATGCTTGAGTCCAAATACTACTAGTGATTATCAAATGAAATTGTTTCTAGAGGTTTTGTGTGAGTTTCATCATGATGTTAATTATATTAAGGTTTCCTTTTCATCACTTGTCAAAGGAGGTTGGAAACATGTTTTCTCTATAAAGTTAAGGTAACTTGTAATTAGGTCGTAAGGCATTCCTCGTTGAAAACAATTGCTTCTGTGTCCATGTTTAAGTCGTCCATGTCTAAGCCATTGGATGTAACCATTGGATCAAATGTTATACAATTGAAATGTTTTAGGCCATTAGATCTACAAGTAAATAGTTTTATATACAGTTTTTATGATGTTAGTTTTTTTTTTCTTTTTAACAAGTTTTAGGTTAATAAGTATTTAGGTTTTTGGAATCTAGGCTTCTGTGATCCATAATATAATTTAGTAGAAATTCTTTCGGTAAAAATCACATGTAAAAGAACGTGGTCGACGCGTTTCGAACCAACCAGTGTGGTTCATCATCAGGACTATGATGAACCACACTGGTTGGTTCGAAACGCGTCGACCACGTTCTTTTACATGTGATTCTTACCGAAAGAATTTCTACTAAAGTATTTAGGTTATTAAAAATTTGTTAGATTTAAATAAAATTTATATCATAAAATTAAACTCCACACAAACCAATTTATTTAAATTACATGGATAAAAAAAATATAAAAAAGGAAAATAACTATTTAAATATTTAAATATTACATTTTCTTTGTCGTTATGCTCTCCAACAAAGTATGATAGCAATGTTGTAATGTCATGTTTAACATTTTGACTATGTCAAATTACACAAAAATAAAAATAAAAGTAAATTAAATAAAAAAATTGACATAATGTAATGAACATTTTAACTAGGTCAAAATACAATAAAAATTAAAAATAATAAAATAAAATAATAATAACCTATAAAAACATCCCATGGTATTCATGTGGGATGTAGTTTATTTAAAGGGGGAATTTAAGATAGCCTAGATCAATTTGAACTCTGGATCTACCAAGAGCCAAGAGAGATCAAATGTCTTGATATGCAAACGTGTTTTAGAGTGAAAAGAGAATTGATCCATCTCATGAATAATATAGATTTAAACTAATTATTTAATAAAATTATTTTTAGATGCTTATAACAATTATTCTTTTAAAATTTTACTTAATAAAATGCATCTAAATTTTCTTACATCCAAATATACATAGTTTTTCTTGTTCTATATTATTTTTGTTACAACTATTTTATTATTCCAAAAATACATGTTTTTTTTTGTTATATATTATTTATGTTAAAAATGTTTTATTATTGATAAATAGTATTTCTTAATATATAAAAAATTAAATTGATAATGAATTTTTTTAAATATGTGATTTTTTTTAATTTCAAAATTAAACATGATTTATCTTAGAAATAATGATGAATGTTCATAATTCTCATTTCTTAAATAACACTAAATTTACCTTGAATTACTTAATTTTAATAGTTTGTAACTACATAACAATTTCTAACCACATACATTCTGATTTTTTTGTTAATGAATATCAAATTATTCCCTTCAAAAAAAACTATACACATATCTTTAATTATCTAATTGTAACTAAAAAATCTTACTTGTTTTTTACTTTATAATATTAAATAATTTTCATATTATATGATGTTAAACTTACTCAAGTTTTTATTCCAAAATTTTAAACAATGTTTTTCACTACATAATTTTAGCTTTTATAATTATTTTTTTAATTTTTCAATTCAAAACAAAACTTACAAAAGATAAAAGGTCGCTCAAATCTTACTGTAGAGATTTCACTATAACATGGTCCTCGCCTTTTCTTGATATAATTATTTGTTAAATTATTAATTATTTATTTGATGTATTCAAATAAAATTAACTTTTTTATTTTCAAATTCAATATATATATAATTTACTGTTATACAAGTTGTGCGAAGAATTTTTTAAATTCTTTCTTTTCAGTTATATCATATAGTTTAGTTTAGTATCTTTAGTATGTTTTCAATCAAGAAGACGCTTTAGAGTTGAAGAACTATACCTTAGGTCTCAACACATGATTCTATTAAAATTTATGAAACAAATTCAATCTTTACAACTTGTATGTTTAAATAAGTGATTTTGGAAGTAATGATGGCTTCTTTACACGCTTGGTTAGTATTGTGAAATAACTTTCAGTATATGATTAAGGACTATGAATAGTTCCTGTAGCAGTTTCATTACTTATATCATAATTTAATATCCTTTATTACTGATACATACCACTTAATCCATGAAAAATTGGTTATCCATGAAAAACTGTAACCATGTTTGGAATGATGTATGCTAATCATTTCATTTTTAAGTTGATTACAAGTTATTTTATCAATGATATAAGCTAATCATTTCAGTTTTATGTAGATGATAAGTTATTTTATCATTTTTTTAGCAAGCCTTACATTTTTTATGTTTATAATAGTTTACAAGCATTGATATCAATCTAATAAACTGACATTGAAAACCAAATGATATTTGTGACATGGGATGCTTCTAATTTTCAATGAAGTAGTGTTCAAAAGTTCCTAGCTCTATTTTAATGACATAAATGAATTGAAAACCAACTCATAATATTTCCATCAGTTGTTTTATTTTGGGTGTTCGAGGGGTTATTGATGGTGATGAGTCTATTTCCACCATTAAAAAAATTCATTCAAACACTCTAAGATTAGATTTAATTATTCTAGAGAAATTGAGACCTTAGTAAATAACTACAATAAAAAAAATGTACTCAAATTGCATTATTATTAATACAACCATATAAATTAAATAGTAAGTAACAAGTAATAAAACAATTATGTCATGATACATATTCCATTTTCAGGATTAAAAAAACATAATAATTCATTAAGTTATTTAACTGTATTATTATTATTGTTTCTTTTTTAACAGCTGTTATCACTTTCCGATTCAATCTAAATTGAAAATTAGAATTATCTTTGACAAAATCAGACTAGTGGCTTTTTATTTCCTCTCTACATACAACTATTCTTCTATTCTAATCTGGCTTAACATATATATCCACCAAAATACTCCTAAAATAACTATATATTTGCATTACATAAGATAAAATTAAAAGTGGAACTATCCATTAACGTTGCATTCGATCCCAACATTTTTAGGACTTGTCTCTGGAGGGGAGGAAGAGAATTCCACATTTACTTCCCTGGCTGCTATCTCCTACTTGTCTGTGTTGTGCCCTGCTGGCCTTTGCATTCTTCGCTCGTTTCCATGTTTCCTTCAGTTTCCGCTAATCCAAACGAGGGTGACATTCCAGCTTGAAATTTAATCTTTCAAAACAAATTGCAATATGTCCAGCTTGGACTGCATAGTGTAAAGTGTGCTCGAGAGTCTAAACTGTGCCAAGTAGAGACATAATAAAATCCATTGCTTCCATTAGCTGAGCCAGTTGATTGGTGATTTCATCTTTCTCGATATTGGGATGGCCCTCCGTGAGAACCTCCAAGCCCTTAACCTTCCTTGATAACCAAACAAAAATTCCTAGAGAAAGAGTGTCATACAACACCTTCTTATAAGCATGCCCATTGTTTTTCGCAGTGTTTGACATATGGTAATCAGTACCCTGCAGTCGTTGGACAAGGCATTCCATCATTGAGTTAATCGCTATGTAACGTGCAATCAGATCCATTAAGGACTAACAACGCAAGATCTCATTCGTATGACGCGTCTCAAAATGAGATAGCGATCACTTTGAGTCCATGCCGAGCTGGAATTCGTCGATCCTCTCTCATGATTCCTATTGCAAGGAAAGAACAAGTGGATGCATGGTTCCAACCTTCGATTAAATGGAGGGATCGCAAGAGAATGTAAGAAATAACCAGCATTATCAACATTCCTTGCTGGAGTCTCACATCTGAACATCGGACAACCCACCCATTAATACTATTTAATACTCCTGGTATTTGTATTGAAATTGGGAATATTATAGGACATGTTTAATAACCATGTTGTTGTCATGCTCGATCTATCACTCCTTTCATTTTGCGAGTGAGTTTTCTTTTGATTTTAGATACTCTTTATGTGAAAGAATTGCACTTTTTCAAATTTCACAATTTGCAAGCTGAGCCTATGCACGATGGAATATTGAATTTGTATATGATCCTCTTTCATCTTACACACATGTTGAATGATGAGTTCTCTAAATCCCAAACATATTGCATATATTTTTCTTCATCACGAAGGAAATAAGCCCCATTTTGTTATGAGTTTGCTTCTGATTTTAGATTCCTCTTTATGTTGAATAATTCAACTTTCTTAAACTTCACAATTTGCTAGTTGAGCCTATTAGCGATGAAGGATTGAATTTGTGCACGATACTCTTTGATATTACAAACTTGTTGAATGACAACCATAGGATGTCCTAAAACCATTTATTTCCAATTGTTACAGGATATTGCCATGTCTAGTCCCTAGGAAAATGCAGAGAATTTGGCATGGTGATTAGATGAGTTCCTCAAACCCCAAACATATTGGATATCTTTTTCTACATCACGAAGAAGAGAAGCCCCATTTTGCTAGTGAGTTTGCTTCTGATTTTAGATTCTTCTCTATGTGAAAAAATTCAACTTTCTTAAATAGTGTCACAATTTGCAAGTTGAGCCTATGTAGGATGGAGGATTTAATTTGTGGAATATCCTTTTTGATCTTAAAAACCTGTTGGATGAAAACTATAAAATCTGCCAAACACCATTAAGTTCCAATTGTTACATGATAATTCAATGTCTAGTCCCTATGACAATGCAAAATTCTTGCATGATATTGCCATGTCTAGTCCCTACCACAATGCAAAGAATTTGTCCTCATGGTTATTAGATGAGTTCCCCAAACCCCAAGCATAGTGTATCTCTTTTTATACATTAGGAAGAAAACGAGTTCCCCAAACCCCAACCATATTGTACCTTTTTCTACATCAGGATGAAAGTAAACCCTCTCGCTCCTCCCACTTGAGTTCCCCAAAACCCAAACTTATTGTATATCTTTTTCTACAACAAGAAGAAAATGAGTTTCCCAAACCTTAATCATATTATATATTTTTCTACGTAAGGAAGAAAATAAACCCTCTCACTCGTCCCTCCACCCCTCTGTGTAGTAAAATTTGACATGGTTATTAGATGAGTTCCCCAAACCCCAAACATATTGAATATATTTTTCTACACCACAAAGGAAATGATTTTCCCAAAACCATTAATTTCCAATTGTTACATGATATTTCCATCTCTAGTCACTATGACAATGTGAATAATTTTACATGATATTCCCATTGTCTAGTCCCTACGACAATGCTAAGAATTTAATTTCCAATTATAATATGATATTTCCATGTCTAGTCACTACAAAAATGTGAAAATTGTTACATGATATTCCTATGTCTAGTCCCTATGGAAATCCGAAGAATTTGGCCTGATTATTAGATAAATTCCCCAAACCCCAAACATATGGTATATATTTTTCTACATCACCAAAAAAATGATTTTTACAAACTTCAAATATATTGTATCTTTTTCAACATCAGGAAGAAAATAAGTCCTTATATTACTACGCATTGATATTTTAGGAGGAAACACATGCTCTTAACCAATAGGCCCACTCAAGCCTATAAAAATTTAACTCTCTGAATAAAATAAAAATAACCGTATGTTACTTCTATTTTTATTATTTTTGGTTGGGTAATTAAGGTAAACTTGACTTGGTCAAGTCATTGTTACCCATGGTATCCATATAGAATATACCCTATTTAAAGGGGTGAATTTATGATCTACCAAAGGTAGAGAGTGATCAAATCTATTTGCATCTCAAAATATTTGATCACTCTCGGAGCTTAGAAGATGGTGAATGAATATTCTAGAATACTTCATAAAGGTAAAATCTGTATCATTTACCCCACACAATGATTATTAATAATTAAACTAAAATCCTACATGCCCTATTCCAAAATAGACATGTCTATGGACGTAATTATTTCTTTTATTATTATAATCAAACCTTTCATTATCAATATGATTTTGAAATTATATTATTATTATATTAATATGGTTTGAATTTGATATCTTTTGTGAACATAACATTATACTAGAAATTGCACCAGATGTTGTGAAGGAAACATGGTAAGTCATAAACTTGAGAAAATTTGTGACATAAAAAAAACCGTTGGCCTACCAAAAGGGACAAATGAGTAATTAAATTTATAAATGAAGCTATAAGTTAAAGAGAACTCAGTTAAATTATGTGAATTTTACATATTCTATAACATTTCCAACATAAATTTCCTCGTAATCTTCAAAGGTTCTATTTCAAGTTTCAATAAACAAATATTTCATATATATTGAAGAAATGCAGGTGGTAAATAACAAAATATAATCTAAATAAATAATATTAATTCATGAATAACATGATGGTTATATTTCCAAATCTAAATTTGCATCACAACCTTACAAATTTCAGACATCTCCACCTATTAGATGAGGAAAATGAGACATCACCTCACAACTATTCATAAAATTTGGTATAAAATATGCAACTTTGATGCGAAACTAGTGTAGTGCAATTGATAATGTTCATTATATCTAGTGTTTCCTCTCAGAAAATCACTTCTCAAATGAAATACTTATGATCTCATAGAGAGTCACTTCCAAAAGCATATTATTTGATTATTTGATTTGTTTTAAACTTAGTTGAATAACTGAACTGTATATGAAAGCTTGAGGATTATGTCTAGTTTTGCAAGTGGATAAATTAGGGTTTGTAAGCCTCTTATGTCAAATTCATTAATACATGAACATGAATTAAAAGTTTACCTTTTTCAGAAAATATGAGACAACATCACCATAACAGTAAACATAAAACAAAAAATGATAAAGGATTTCACCCCTCCTGGGCTGCCTCTCCTGATCCAAATTCCCATGATTGGGCCTCTTTCATTATGCTCAAATAATGGGGTTTACATCAAGTTACAGTGCTAAAATGGCTTCAACAATGGCTCGAATGGCTCCACAAATTTCAAAACCCCTAACTGGCCTCTTTTTTCTCCAAAACAGCCAAAATATTAATCAGATATGCTCTCCCAAATTTTCTCTGTTATTTGTTCTGTAATTTTCCCTTTTTCCAGCCTTAGCTGACAAATTACGCCTTTTTCGGCCACATGAGGTGAAATTTTGGTTCCGTACTAGCAGAATTCCCACCGCCAAGGAGGAAACATTTTGCCTCCTTAATTGCACAGGTGACGCCCGTACCCGACAAAATTTGTGCCACATCACATGAAATCCGTCGTTTATTTTGGGCACGTTGTACATTTCCCACCTTAGAGAAACCCATGGCTAGTTGTGGTTACATGTCATATTGGTTGAGTTTGGGTTAGCGGTTATGGTACCGTGACATAAAATTGTTGGAAACCAGCATGTGAACACAGTGACCACCACCAGTATTAACATCACTGCAGTAATTCGTGGCAACAACTATGGCCGTGACCACCTATGTGAACATTGTTCCTTCTAACCTGACTGTCGACAAAACTAATGCATATAAATTTGATATATGGGTTATAACCAAGGTTTATGTGATGTATATGTCAAGTCATAACATTTGTGATGACTTTGTATTATGTGACATTTATGAAAGGTTTATGGTGGTATGTTCTATTACTCCACCAACTAATGTTGAAAAATACTTTGGTTAAAAATTTAATATATATCCATGTCGGGATTAGACCCTAACCCTATTTGGTGGACCGGGGTCGTAGGTTAACCTCGGTCCTAACCCCCACATGCATTTACAATAAACCTTAAATATGCATGGGACCCTTAGGGGTTAAGAAAAAAATGTAGAGACAACGATATGAGGCTTCGCTAGTTTGATGGAGGTCGTGTGTTTAAAGCTCGAGGATGTTGCTTGGCCCCTTAACAAAATTTTAGTGGCCAGCAGGAGGTCACGTTGTAGCCTCTGGTTGGTCCACGGAGTCCTCTTTGGTTGGTCCACCTAACCAACACTATTGAGTAATGAAAATAACCCCAAAATCGACCAATACAATTGTGCCAACTTTCAAGTGGTGATAAGACAATGGTGAACAATCATTCTTCCATGTCAAGGTCGAGTCAACATTAAAGGCTACTCACTGTAAAACCCTGTACATCCCAAAACAATTCTTTTTATTTGTTTCCAAAAATGAACATAGCTTTATTACAAGAGAATACGGTGTTGGTTTTTGAGAGAAACAAGTTGCGTTGGATTCATAGTCTTTCTAGTTTCGAGTTATTCGGACAACTTTGAATTTTGATCATAAAATTAATCTACCAAATCATTCCTCCCCACTATAAGCTTTTGGGCCTCCAAACTATATTTATCTATCCAAAAATAGAAGAGGGTAAAACTCCCTCACCCTTCAAGTCTTAATCCACTAAGATTTACTTGAATGCAACATTTTGAGCTTTTCATGAAAACGCAAAATATTCCCCGATTTTGGAGACCTTGTCTTGCTTTGATAGATACTATCTTGCTGCAATTTCCCATAATATGTAGAACAAAAAAAATACCTTGAATGAATAAACACATTACCTCCTTTCTCTTCAATCAAAGGAACCTTAAAAAAATTCAAATTCTTCACACCTTGAACACTCTCGACTCAAGAATGCTTAACATGCCTAGCCTTGCGCTTGGCTCTACTCTTGACCAAATGTGATTTCCATTGCCATGCACCATCCCATTTAAAAGACAGAATATTGTGAAACCTACAAGAAGAAATTTTGGAACATATGCCCTCTTTTTCAAATGTCTTTTTCATTTTCTCTTTGACCTCTGCACTCTTTAGCAATGGCATCTTTTTCACATCACTGTCTAACAATGATGCATGCTGCTGCAATTTTACCTCATCTTGTTTACCTATTTTAGGAGGAAACATGTTAGACTCATAAAACATATTATCACACCCATTAGCAACCTAAATGAAATGATATTTTTGATTTTATGAATTTCTGTGAAAGGCCTCATTCACAACATATTTATGCTTGAACATTAACAAAACAAAATTCTTACTAGCATTAAAAATTCTCTTCATTTTTCCAACATTCATAAGGGACAAACTCATCTTATTACTATGGGCTCTAACAGTGTACTCAATCCCATTATTCAACAAGTGATACTTATTCTCATAGCGATGAAATATTTCTCTCATATCATAAAGATATAGGCTACCCAAAACTATACCATAAATATCAAGCGAAATTACCTTATGTTCAACTTCATCAAGAAAGTTTGCAGTGATTGCAAATCTAAGGATGCACCTCCTTGTAACCCCAAATTTTGTAGTCTCACATACCCAACCTAAAGGATAGGGTCTAGGATGTGGAATTGTCTCTAAATTTAACTTCTTGACAATTTCCTCTGAGATAAGATTTTCTTGTGAACCACTATCAAACATCGTGTCTATCTTGGTATGCTTTGAAACAACTTTAATATGGAAAAGCTCAATTCTTTTTTATTCATCTTGAGTATCATTTCGACAACTTGAAGGACTAGTACTTGCTATGTTCTTACCTTTCGAACAAATTTATACCTTTTTTGTTTAATCTTTGGAATCAACACCTAAATCATGTTTTATAGTTGCAACTCTCTTCTCCTTCTCCTTGCTTTTCAACTTCTTGAGTGTCATTTCTCGATAAAGTTTCCAACAATTATATTCATCATATCTATCTTTGGAACAATGTTCGCATGTGATATTTTCTTTCTCCAACTTGATGGATGCATTCTTCTTTCCTTTACCCTTGAACTTAACATTTTATTTCTCTCGAGACACAAAAGTATTCTCACTTGTTTCATTTGAAACATGTTTCCCTCTTGTATCTAAATGTGTGGCCGGTACACAAAATTCATATAAAATTATAGTTAAACATTATAATTATATGTATTAGGTATCTATACAAACCACCAATGAATTTAAAAAAAAAAAATTGAGATGTCAAATGTACACCCAATATTAGTGATCTTCTCCTAAATTCTCGAGTATAGATTTGCACAGTTTGTCCCTTTCCTTACCTAAAGTTTTTATAGCCCATTATAGTTTTCTACATGTATGGTAATGGATAAAGTTATCTTCTCAAGGCAGCAATAAAATCATTCCAATAGGTTAATACTTTACCATGTTCCTTCATGTCCTCTTAATTTGTTTCTCCCCACCAAATAAGAGCTACACTTTCCAATATTAATGAAGCCAGTTGAATCTTGGTGTCATCATCCTTGATCCTTTATATCCTACAATACACTTAAAGGTAACAAACCCAATTATCTAATATTTTTCCATTTACCTCTCCATCATACATAGGAAAATAAAAAATTATGTCAAGTTTTAGAAATGGATATTTATCATGACCTTTTGGAGAATGTGGAGGTGTTTTTCAAGGGCTTGTTGTGGAAGAAGACGATGGTGAAGATGGTGGTCATGATGGAGGTGAAGAGAATGGAGGTTTCAAATGTGGTTTTCCACCATTCCCTCTATTACCTTTTGGAGTATTGTACCCATCTCCTTTTTAAGACTTATCTCCCTTTGGAGGATTGGAGCTCTCACCTTGCAACCTTGTGATTCTATCTTCATAGAGAAATTTCACCATTTGTGTCATATAAAAGAATGATCTTTTGAAAGCCTTTTCATCCTATGACATATTGTCAGGCTCTCCTACATGTCACATAATTGTTAAAGCTTCAGGTATAATTTGAGGTGAAATTTTTAGTGGATATTGTGACAAACTTGCTCTCCTTGTCCTTGACCTAACTTGAGGACTTCCAACCAAAAGATTTCATTCTCATTTCTTGAGCTTCAACCTTGTAAGAATAAGAAACACTTGCAAAAAATTAAACCCTCATAGAAAAAAATAACATTAGCTCTGATACTAAATTGATCTGTATATGAAAGCTTGAGGATTATATCATGTTTTTCAAGTGGATTAATTAGTCTTTTAAGCCTCTTATGTCAAATTCACAAACTTCTAAACATGAATTAAAAGTTCAGTTTTTTGTATAAAATATGAGACAACATAACCATAATCGTAAACACAAAACAAAAAATGATAAAGGAGTTCACCCCTCCTCAGCTACATATCTTCGTCCAACTTCCAATGGTTGGACCTCCTTCATTATGCTCAAAAAATGGTGTTTACATCAAGTTACAATGCTGAAATTGCATCAACAATGGCTCCAATGGCTCCAAAACCATCAAAAGCCCCTTTTTAGCCTCTTTCTACTCCCAAAAGGAAGAAACCTAAATCAAATATGCTCTCCCATATTTTTTGTGCTATTTGTTCTATATTTTTCCCTTTTTCTGGCTGTAGGTGACAAATTGCACATTGTCCAACCACTTGGGACGAAAATTTGAGCTCGCAACATTGGGATTCCTGTCGAAAAGGAGAAAAAATGTCACCTCCTTAATTGCGCTGGTGAGGCTCGTACATGACTAATTTGTGCCACATCACATGAAATATATCGTTGATATCAGGCATATTGTACGTTTCTTGCCTGTGCCAAACCTCTGTCTCACTTTGGTTGCATGTCGATTTGGTTTAGTTCAAGTTAGCAGTTATGGAACACTGCATAAAAGTGTTGGAAACTGACATGTGAACATGATGACCACCGTGAGGCTTAACATCACCGACACTAAGCTGTGGCAAAAAATGTGGCCTCGACCACCTATGTGAACATCATTCCATCTAACTTGACCACCAACATAACTGTTGCATATAAATTTGATATATAGGTTATAACCAAGGTTTACGTGATGCATGTGTCATTTCATAACATTTGCGATGACCTTGGATTATGTGGCATGTATCAAAGGTTTATGATGGTATGTTCTAGTAATTCGCCAATTAACATCTCAAAATAATTTGGTTAAAAATTTAATATATATCAGGGTCAAGGTTAGCCCCCAACCCTGGTCTGTGGACAAGGGTCAAGGGTTAACATCGGTCCAAACCCTGCATGCATTTAAAATAAACCTTAAATATGCATGATACTCTTAGGTGTTAAGAACCAAATGTATAGCGGTTGGTATGAGGCTTGGCTATTATGGTAGAGGTCACACGTTTGAAGCCTGTGGTTGTTGCTTTGCCCTTAAAAAGGAATTATTGTTCACTAGGAGGTCACATGGAAGCCTCTGGTTGGCCCACATGGTCCTCCTTCGTTGGTCCACCTAACCAACACTATTAACTAATGAAAATAACCCCAAAATAGACCAATGAAATTGTGCCAAGTGTTAAACAGTGATAGGTCAAGGGTGAACGATCATTCTTCCATGTCAGGATCAAGTTAGCAGTACGGACTATTAACTGTGCAGCCATATACATCCCAAAACAATATTTTTTAGCTCTTTCCAAAAAAATAATAAAATTGGATTAAAGGGTAAAGGAGAATATGGTGTCAGTTTTGAGAGAAATGATTTGCACAATATTTAGAACGATGAGATATACATGGTCGTTCTACATTTGTTCCATTCCAACAACTTTGAATTTTGAGCATACAATTGATCCACCTGATCAATAATTTTCATGAGAACTAATGAAATTTTTTCTCATTTACAAGTTTCATATAGCTTTTTTGTTCCTATAAAACATCACAAAACCTCTCATTTTACGTATCCCTCGTGATAAAAATGGACATTTTATCTATAACATGATAAATGGCACTAGGAAATGAGGTTCAATAAAAGGGAAATTAGGAAATCGATGGTTATCTTTGAATTTGGTTATTAATGTTTATCCTTTCTTATAATTTGAATTTTTCAACTTAAAATAATATTTCTTATTACTATGACATAGTTATAACACTTTCCTTTGATTAAATACATGTTTCTTTGATTGATTTTGTTGCAATTATCTTTTTAGTAGTAGCCACAAATTCATTTCCCTTCATATAAGCAATTATATGAAGAGCTAAGGTGACATTTACAATTCATTAACTAGGATCATCATCATGAGTAGATGCACAGTAAGGATAAGAAAATGTTGTAGTAGTCATGAACAGATTTCCCTTCATATAAGAAATTAGATGAAGAGCTACGGTGATATTTATGATCCATTAATTATGATCATCATCATGAGTAGATGCACCATAAGGATAAGATTATGTGGCTCCACATATAGTGCACAACACCTCTTAATTTTTGATGGACCCAAGGCTTATGATTAAAGTTAATAAAAAAAGTGGAGAATGTTCTTAATACAGTTCTAAGATCCCATCAAAATCTATTATATGAATGTTAACTTTTCCTTTAGATTCCAGATTTTTTAATTACTTATGTATGAAATAAATAAAAAATGGAAAATAGAGAAAATAAAATATGATCACTCATCATCCATAATCAAAATAGGTATTTTCTCTTACAAAAATTTATAGGAGGAAACCTAATTGGAAGGTGAGGTTTCTCTACTCACTTTTCTCTAGTGTTATCACTAGCAAATCGGCCAAGCAAATATGACATTATTAAATTTCAGGAAGAAGGATTTACAGGGCTAAGAGACATTAGATAATCTTAAGTATTTAAAAAATATATAAGTTATAAGAGGAAAATCAAATTGTGCACTGAATGAACCAGAAAAATGTGCCTTTTCATGCACTTTTCTTCGATAAGCATGCCTTTGCATGACTTTCCCTCAAAAAACCACAATGTCCTGAGAGTGGTGGAAGTCATTTCCTTGGACCACAAGGTTCACTCTAGGACATTGATCCCACACTTTAGGCCGCCCAAGGACAACTTCCAAAGCCTCCTTAGGACCTCAAGGGAGCACACAATGGAATAAATGTGGCACACAATGGAATCACCCTCCTCTCTTGGGTCACCATCCACAATGTACAAAGAGAGGGAAGGATAATTTGAATTCTCCTATAAAAGGTCACCAAGATATGAACAATATGAAAACACATTGTTATGCTTTCCAGAATTTCCCCAAGCAATAGCAACAGTGTATGATCCAGAGGAGAGATAGAGGGGATTTAGTTGTTGGTCATCCAACAACTCCAGTCCACCATAGTAGAGAGAGGGAGACTTTGCGCCAAGGTAGCTTGGAAGTAAAGACATCCTTGCATCGAGACTTAGAGCTCCCTAGTTCTAAGGGACCATTGGCAAGTGGGTAAAAGTTTCATCCTTCATTCCTACCAGTTATCAATAAGATTTAATTTGTTTGAATCTATTTAGATATTTTGTATTATTTTTAATGTTTGAATATGCATGCTATTCCTCTATGTAGTATGTTTATGTCTTAGCATGTTCCCTAACTTGCTTGAATCCATTTATTTTCCTCCTCTAACTAGGAACTTAAGAGGGAAGAACCACTCCTCTTGAGTAGGTGTGATTTGGTACATTCATGCACCAACACACACACACACAGAATTGGTGACTCCACTAGCTTTTATTTTCAAGTTTATGTGGTTGTGGCCTTTTTACAGAGACCTCTTTCTTTGTTGAGGAGTTGGGCTGGAACTGCCCCTTTCTCTCCCTCACTTCCTGATTCACCCTTAGTGACAGGCTAAAGTTAAAGAGCTCCCAAAAATTAATTTGCAGGAAATTGTGTGGCTTTTTTACAGACATACATACCCCAGTGCATGTGTTCAGCAGTGACCTGTGCGCAGCCTTCACGCCTATCTCAGCCTTTTGCACGCGGAAAGCAGAAGTAGAATTTTTTCTACTGTTTCCATTTATTCCTTGCTTGTAAAGGGACTCGAAGCCCTTAATAAATCAGTCAGCACTAGTTGAGGTTTCCTGGAACTTGTTAAACCTCACTTTTAGTTTCTTTTAGTAGTTTAGGTGCTAATTTTATTTCAAGTTGATTTTGACAAAGTTAACACATAGTTTAAGTAGGAGGAAAATGAAATTTCATTCCGAAATAATTTATTTTTTGCGAAAATAAGTGGCCAAGTCCACACATGCTTAGCTAAAATATTTTTCACTTTTCTAGTGTAAAAGACATTAATTTTGTTCAATTTTTGCACTAGGATACATGAGTAGGATCCTAGGAAGGCATATGAACACTCTCTATTGATAACTCACCATCTCCCTATAGTTGATCATTTAGATTATCTAGGAAAATTTGAAAGTGGCCCATATCCACACATGTTTTTCTTTTGAGAAAGGAACAAAAAAACATAGTTTAAATAGAGGATTTTGAAAGGGATCATCTCATATCCACATCTTCAAACTATGTGCTTGTTCACACTTTTTTCACACAGATCCACACCCTAAGTAAAGAAAAGACACCTAAAACTAACTTAACCAAACTCACCAAATTCTCCCATGAGGGGCCACATAATAATTTATAGTCTAACTTAGGATCAAGGGGGCGGGCATCCAATAAGCTGCCTTGGTTAGTCTTCATCTTGAAACATAGATGTTGATTGTTTAGGGAAATTTAAAATCTGTCTATCTTCCCACGACAAATAACACTGAAGCACAGTAGAGACTCGATTCAGAGGGGGTTAGGCTTAGGCCCAGTGCATGCGATATCATTCGGGGCTACCTAACCCGAATGATACTCGGTAATGGTAGCTGAACTACCAAGAAGCCCAAGACTCGAACACTCACATGGGACATCCATGCTTAGTGGCCAAAGTTAGGGCATCCCTCCCTATAGGTGATGATGCAGGCAGCCGTAGATCCTCTACCCTTACCTTGGTGGATTTTCTTTGGTTGACTGGGGGCGTCGCTAGTTCTTTCGGGAGGTTGAGCCAGCAATCACAACATATATTCTGAAGGCCTAGTTACATTTGAGCGTGTGATGAAAACTAGGTTTTCTAGGATTTGAGTATCATAGAAAAACAACAAAAAACCATATTTTTTTATTGACTAATCACATAGGATTAATCTAAATGTAAAATTTGTCTTTTATTTTCGCTTTTTTTTATGGATGCAATCGAATTTTTTCGTTGATTATAATCTCTACCCTCTCAAATATTTCCAAATCCATACCTATTCGATGCCACAGTGGACCCAATGGGACCTCGTCGATCTAGATGCCTTTTGGACCTCTCCCCATTACCGGTAGGGGTTCCAGGTCTTTCGCCATCTAGGCTTCAAATATGGAACACTACCACCTTTATTGGTTCATCCTTTTTCGGGGAATCATTACTTGGGAACCCTAGTCGGTCTCCGAATGCCATGCCGGTGAACACCCCCACAAGGTCACCACACACCACTCCTCCCACAACCCCGAGCGGGCAGAGTAGTGCTATCCATTTGGGAAGCTAGGTGAACGCATAGTAGGGTACGTCACAGAAAAACCTTATTCCTAACCAAAACATTGTGTTTTCACAAGTTGCAATGACTACAAACGCACAGTCACATTTTCTTGCTTCGTTAAATCTGCCAGATTTAACCAAGTTGACAAACGACCTCATTACACACAACTCCACATGGACTCTTGTGCCCACAAATCTCCATTCAAATGTTCCAAAGTTTGAAGGAAAGCAAGCGAAAGACCCCATAAATCACTTAATTACTTTCCACCTGTGGTGTTCGTCGAACAACATCACTGATGATACTATTCAACTAAGACTATTTCAATGCACTCGAATGAGAATAGGCGCGAAATGGTATGTGGAGCAGCCCTCTACTACACATGGAACCTTTAGCGCCCTTGCTACTACGTTCCTGACATATTTTCAGTTATCCATCGACCATGATTCTGGAATGGAATTACTAACCCACATTAGGCAAACACCCACCATCCATATCTCGGACCATCTCCAAGAATGGCGGCGGCATCGTATTTTTTGCAAAGCCAAACTCGATGATCGAGTTCTGTTAGACCTATTCCTGAAAACTCTCACCATAGAGATTTCAAAGGATGTGGCACAGAAAAGGCCCATATCCGAAGAGGACGCCATCAGTAAGGCCCAAAAACTCGAGCTAATCTATACACAGTTAGGGTGTATTTACAATATCCTGCCTAACACCCCACACCTACAAACTTACAAAGAATATCTAGGCGCGTCGAACTTAAAAGATGGTTTAATTGGTTCATTTACCCAAAATCACCTAAGTAGCAGCGTTTCATACCCAAGTTATGCATATTATTCTACCCAAAACATACAACAACCTGACTACCAAATTCATCCTGCGCATCCACAAAATTTGACCAGTAGGGCGTCATCGTACCACCATCAGCATGTGGGACCCTATCCTCTGGCTCAGGGGATCCAGTACACAGCTAGTAATGTTGACAGAAGAGCTTCCCCCCAACACACATTTATAAACTAGGGACAAGGACTAAAATATTCCTAGTACCTAGCACAAAACCCACCCATGCAAAATAATGCACAGGTGAACTTTGTGCAACCTTCCCAAACCCAACTGCACCGGCCATACAATTAGGAGAATCCAAATTATCCTCCTAACATGAATAGGAAAAAATGGTAAAACAACCCTAAATGAAATCCTGGATAGGGGGGAAACAATCAGTAACACACTCCGCAATCATAGGCTGGAGGCAACTCCAACCGAAATCAAAACTAGGAACCAAGTAACCCCCAAACACAGAATAAGAGGGAAAATCTTCGGATGAAGCACTCTTGTTCGATCTATGGTGAGTACGTCCATTACACACACCACTGTCTTGACCTCACTGAGTTGAAGAGGCTTCAAGGTAACTATGGATAAGGGGGATCCTGCCAACAGACATTAGTTATGCAGGAGCCTCTCCCCCATCAAGGTACAGTTAGCACTCAGAAATAGAAAAAAAATCCTGACGATTCAGGAAAGAACAACCATAAAATCTACATGACTGGCAAAGAAATGTTATTTCAGACACAGAGCCAAAATTACGATACCCCACCAGACACCAATTCGTCACGGGCTAGTACAAGTGCACCAAAAACACCTTTGACCATATCAAAGATGCCTATTGAAACTTTGCCAAAAATGGCTAAGGGACCAACTAGGTGGGTAGGAAAGCATTCCAAAGCACCCAATAACTATATAATTTTGGATGATCTAGCTCAATCTCTTGCCGCTAAGTCAGCTTTTGAGGTATTACAATAATGACCAAAGAAAAGGAAAGCCTTACTTTCTGCATTAGGTGCCATCGACCCTGTCAATTCACGCTTGATGGCTTTTGATCTAGATAGAGCCACCCCTAGGCTTCCCTCGATGGTCACTTTTCAGATACTGGTTTCAGTTCAAAACATCACCATCTACTGATGTATAATTAGCGAGGGTGAACCCACATGCATCATGTCAAATAACTTCTGGTAGAAGTTAGGGTCTCCCAAACTAAAGCCATCAGTCATCACGCTTAAAGCATATGATGAACACTCTTTATCCCCCGTCGCTCTCTACCAAAACGTCCCAGTTTGCTTAGCCGAAAAGACGGTCCTTATAGACATTGAATTCTTGGATGCCCAACTGGATTACAATATACTCCTTGGCCGGATTTATATGTACACCATGTCATCCATAGCCTCCTCTCTCTTCTGAACTATGATGTTCCCCCATGAGGACTGCATCATTACTATCGATCAATTGACACACAACGAAAAGTGACCCCTAAAAAATGTCGATGTCATTCTACCCTATTTAAACACATCCGTTGAGATGATGACAAGGTACCAAGAATATGGCACCAGCTAGTTCAAACCATCATCCATCCTAGGGTCATTCCTAGGAGACCCCCGTGTTATACCCAAGTTGTCACCAACTATCATAGAGGCTCCAGTTTTCATGATATCCTCATCAAGCACCAAATCCACCTAAGACATGGAGACAAGAAGTAATGACATCGATTCCTCAGCCACGACTGCCTCTCTAACCTACGCTGCCTCCCAAAATCCTTTTCTCCAACCCCTAGTTGGTTTTATATCCCAGCAGGTCTTGGCCACCGTGGTGTTACCAAACATATATTTTGCAATCCCAGATTGGTACCTATTCCCACCTAATGGGACGAGAGCCAGGCACATCACCTCTACAGGGTTACTCCACCTCAAACCCCAAGAGGCCCCACCCGTATAGGAGATTTCCACAATCATTCCTGGGCAGGTAACTCCTACCTCAAAACACATGATTACGACCAAGAACACCTATAAAATATTAAACAAGGTGGATAATCCCACCTCACAATGGGAATCACCGCCCTGCACCATATGTGACGTAGTAGGCCACCTTACCCACATCTGGCACGAGTTGGACAAATTAAAAATGCTCCTTAGATCCACAGTAGACATTGTGGCAACATGTTCCCGTAAAAAGGAACATGCCACCTGTTGTAGCTCCTAGAGGCAGCCTTGAGTTGTGAAGGACCAGTGCCTAGGTCATAATAAATCCAAGAAGGTTCAAGGAAGCTTTCCATGGTAAGTATCACGAATCTTCTTCTTCATAAACAATTTCTATAACTTCATAAACTAGGATCAAGACCTCGAGAACAGAGATATACAAGCAGCAATACCCAATAGCAAGAAATTAGGGTCTTATGGAGATATTATTGAAGATGAATCTAAAGCTACGAGCTATGAGAAGGGCCAGATTATAAAACATAACGCACAGACATAAAGGCGTAAAGAGTGTAGTAACAATGGCAGAAAATAGAGAAAACATTAACCACAGATAGGATTAAGATTATATAAGAATCCATCAGTAGTCACCATAGGAAGAAAGATGAGTACATGAAGTGAAACATGTGAACATAATATCATAGCTCTAAGCCATATTTAAAGCAAAATGGACTAAGGACATGAGTATCTGAAACAGATAAATTCATCCCTTTTAATCAAGTGCTCACATTCTAGAAACATATGACATAGAAAGAGTGATGAGGTGCAAAAACGTTTGTATTAGATTATAACAAGGAGTACAAACTACGACTGATCTCACCAGGAATCCATATCAGAGAAAAAATAGTTTCATTATATTCATTCCCATTGGGATTCTTAAACACAAAACATAGGAAATCCTCAAAAATTTACAAAAACGGAATTTACCAATAACAGTCTCTATTCTCCAAATCAGGAACCCTTTTTTAGACTTGGGGTCCTCCTTTTATATTTTCCTTTGTCTCTTGTTAGCAGAAGATATTTTTGGATCAACATTTGTTCTCGGAAATATCTTTTCTGTTGTTTGCCTCTATCAGAATCCAAAACCGATGATGAGGAAGAACACCTCTCATCATCTCTGTAGTGGCCTTAGCATGAGTTCCAACCAAAATTAAAACAACTTAAACAGAAAATAAAAAGTGCATAGGGAAAAATGACAATTTCACCCAATATTACAAAAGTAAGAAAATAAAAGTAAGAAGGCCACTAGGGCCAGAACATGATCATCATTTTTTGGAAGAGCGAGGTATAGGAGTTTCCAACTGAGTTAGAAGCACCAATGATGTATATGAAACAGTCTTGTGCTTCTGAGGTGGCGGAGACTGTATGGACGATGTGACAACTAGAACATTTGTGAAATTACTGCATTTCTGCCATATGGGCGCTCCTGGCAAGGTCATTGTAGCGAAGATCTCCACTGAGGCTTGCATATCTGTCAATACCAAATACTCCACTTACATCGTCAAGTGATGTATGATCTGGCAGAGAAAAGAAATTTCTTTTCCAAGGGCGGCAATTATAGTTTTAGTTTTCAGGCGACTATTTTTCTCATACAGAATATTTTTCTGATTCATAACCGCTGCCAGCTTCTCTTCGTAATTATTTAAACTTGGGAAAGCAGTAGTCACAAAATCACAGGATGATGGGAGACCTGCTTTCACCAACTCATCCCACTCTTATTCAAACTTCCCTACTCCCTTGGCAACCCGATCTAAGCCACTCAATGCATTAACGCACGTTGTCTCTTTCTCAATTGTCCATATGATTTCCATCACTCCCCTGAAACAGCCTTCAATCCTTTGCGTGGCCAAATCCTCAGAGCATAGGCCATTTAGGTAGGATATTTACCTCTTGGCCATGGCTACCTTTGCCTTAGCTTCTACCCATCCTTCCTGCAATTTCTATTTACATAATCAGACAACAACTTTCTTTTCATTCATCATCATGATATAATCCCAAAATTTCCTTACCTCCATCCTGATGTTAGTCCAAATGAGATGCCTGGCTTCGAGGAGGGTTTCATTTCCTTCCATCTGGTTATTCAGGTCTTTGATAGCCTTCTCTGGCAGTTCCTTCTCCCTATCTTCTTCTTCCACCTTTGTTTTCAGGGCCACTATGTTTTTATTAGTTTGTTCCACCCTAGCCATCAATTCTTGAATTCTCTGTGTGCAGTATGAGCTTGTTTTTTTGAAACCTGTAGGTTTGAGAGGGTCTTGGTTAACTGTGTTGAGGTAGTTTCCACCAGGTCGGGAGCTAGGGTTACGCAGACATGAGTATCCAACTTTTCTTGCAAGTCAGTAAATGTTCGTCTAAGCACAACCAGCTCTTCAAGTATTTTGGCATTCTCATCTCTTTCCCGAGCAAGGGTTTCTATGAGGGCCAAATTTTCTTTTTCCGCTTGAGCTAATTCCTCGGGTTGCACATAGTCCCGTCGAGGAATTTTAAGTATCTTCTTCAATTCCGAGTTTTCGACCTCTAAATCCCAGATGATTTTCATCCAGATTCCTTCCTTGTCACTTCCATTTTCACTCATTATTATCCTAAGATGATGAAGGTTATTTCTGACACCCCTGGCATTTGTCGTCGCCTTTCTCAAATTATCTACCACCTCTTTGTATTTATCATCGATATTTCTTAAATCAAGTTCAAGCTTCATGACCTCATCCCTCAACATGTCTCTGATACATTGATGTAGGCCCAGTTTATCGATTAAGGGAACTTGTGACAAATTCACAGCTACCTCCAGAGCCTTGTAGCTGATTTCATTAGCAGTAGGGTCCAGCACTGCCTCTGTGATAGCAAATATCAGCTATTCTTTATCCATATCTAGCTCTATAGTGAGCCGGGTATGATACTTGTCTACGAAACTCACTAGTTCTGCTCGAAGCTTCTCCCTCACGGTCTTGTTTCTGCTTCTAATTCCCTCTCTCACTTCGGCTCTGCTTACTGAAGTGGCTTGTGATATCCTAGAGGGTTCTGAAGATGACAGACTATCATAATTTACTCTGAAACCCACCTTTCTCTTATCTGGCTCCCCGTACCTGACCAACTCCTCTAGGGGTAGTTCATCCCAGAGGATCTCTACATCATCACTTTTATTTTTTTTGGAGGAATGAGATCCCTCCCCTGTATACAATCCTTCTGGTTCTTCTGAAAAATTTTCTTCATCGGCCTGCCCTCTTCTTCTTGTGCCCGCTGAAGTAGTGTCACCCCTTCCTTCCACTACCGAAGATTTGGCCTCCATCTATGAAGCCAAAGGCCATGTATCAAGGTTAGCTCTCCATTCAATGAAGGGCCTAGTCTCATGCACATATGAAATGGACCTAATATTCCTTTTCCTATTTGATATAATTCCTTTTGGGTCATAGGGCCAGAATTTCCCCAACACTAAATCCACTCCCTAGAGCAACATCTCCACTGTGGAGAGGGCGTGTCTTGAGTTTACAGTAAAAGGGCCGATGGTAGTAGGAAGCTTGAGGATATAACCCTTCTTAGTGGGGACAAATTGGAACTGGTCTGCCTTCATGGTTTGACGAATGTACTCAAGGGAAAAAACCTACATGGCAGGAAACAATGACAGGCAGTAAGGGGGTACATCAGCACTGTATACCCTTATCTCGGTGTAATCATCAAACAAATACCAATCGACTATGCTTTCTTTAACGCCAAACTGCAACCAGTCTCTCTGTTCGGGAAAAATCCTGGGCGGGGGACTGTAACGAAGTATGGTTTAGGAAATGGTCATGAACTCATTCAAGAACCTTCAGTAACCCCTCCCATTTGGCTGCTGATGTACCGAAATGTTCCAGTCAAAGATGGTTCTGGGCTGGTCTTTCATTCTGGAGATTTTTTCAAGGTCCAAAGCTTCAAACTTGTTAGTGTGATCGAAAAGAAACAGGTAAAAAACTAGCGGGGAGAAACGAAAAGCCCCCAAAGAGGACATTTCTTGAAACTGAGTCTGGATGACCGAAGCCAGAAAGCTGGGAATATCCAAAACAACACTTGGTTGAGACATGAGCCAAAGGAGTGTTATGCACTCTTTGGACACCCTATCGACCTCCCTAAGACCTAGCAACCTAGAGATGAGAGCGAGATCCGGATGGAGGTCATCGGAAAATGAGGTCAAGGATACCATGTCTGAAGATAGAATGGAAGTAATGCGGGAGTTTGAGATGGAGGAGAGGAACTCACTCTATTGTTTCTAGGGTAGTTTAGAGAACTGACGTGACAGGGACAACTTGGTGAACTTGACATATTTAGGGTTGTGTGGGAAACAAAGAGCATTCTTAATGAGCTCAGGGGATATTTGGAAAGCCTTGTTTCCCTGAGCCGAGAGGAATACATTCCTGCGCTCGTCATAGGTGTCTCTGAGCCAAAAAATTAATTCTGTGACTGGGAAAGTGGGTGGAGAAATTTGGTAGTACAAGCCAGACCAAAAAAATCTGAATCGGTCTTGGCATTTCACATGACTTTCTAACAGGTTAGGTCGGATGCGTGAAACACTGAAAGGTCACTGTGGGTCGCGAATGCGGGCCTGCGTATCAGTAAGAGGGTCAGGTCCAAGGACGTCCCTAACTTCATGGGATTGGGGAGTTTCTGGTTCAGACTTTTTAGACTTGACTCTCCCAACAACCATTTTGAAAGAGAAAAAGGAAGGAAAACTGTAAGGAATAGGAATGGCTAAATACTTGTGACCTGTGCGGAAAACCCAAGAAGGAAAGTGACGTCGAGGGGGGGGGGAGCTGAAAGCGACCTGCTTCTGTAATCCAGACTTTAACTGCTAGGAAAAAACGTAAAAACGAGTGATTTACCCAAATGAGTCTCTAGTGGGGTTAAACAGGCCATATTTTATGAAAAACAAGGCTCAGGTGACAACTAGGAGGGCTAACATCATAAGGACGTCGACACTGAGGAATGTGGCACTGGGCTATTGGCTCTTCAGGACCATGTAGGTGTGTGCCATGAGCCGGGTTAAAACTGGTACTGGTCGTGTACCAGGTTCCTTGACATACCTTACCTTCGCCTTAGAGTGTGCCACTTGTTCGTCCTCAGGGGTCCACGTTAGAATGCTCATGGGGTCTTGGGAAGTCCCTTCGCGTTGCGCCACTGTCCCATGGAATGAATGAAATGCGCTCCCACTGAGCTATGACGTCATGTAATTCCGGGGGTTGAGACTCCCTTATCTCCGTGCTTCCCTTGGTTCCCCCAGAATGCTTCCACATGGCAGTGCCATTGGTACTAACCTGCTATATGGCCCACTGAACTTTTCGCTTAGTTCTAACTCCCTTTTCAATGTCTTTCCTGCATAGTCTTTGTGCAGAGGAACAACATGTATTTCCCTTATATGTCTTTGCCTGCACATATCCTACAATAGTAGCCCTAGGCTCATTTCAAAATATTTTCTTTTCAAACCTTGTGTAATGAGGGGTACCATAAAAACATTGGCTCCACTTGGGGATAGCGCGTTCATCCTAGGACGTGTCGAGAACTTCGCAGACCACTTGCAATTTATTCTGTAAAAACTGAGGTCCTTTCAAAATTTTAAAAGCATGATCATGACGAAACCAACATCAACTTATGAAAGCGAAAATGATGACTATATATATACACTATAATACAAAGGTCCCCAAGACCTGGATCAAGCTTAGAAATAGGGCTTCATAACTGCCCATTTACGGGCATCTCGATCACATCACCTTCCAAATTCTCCAATATGAAGGTGTTATTACCTTTGACTTTGGAAATTTTAAATGGTCCAAACCACAAAGGGTAAAACTTCCCATGTTTACCTTTCTTAGCTCTCTTGATATCCCACCTCGGTGCTAAGTCCCCTGTGAGAAATTCTTTATCTTTGGCATGTTGGTCAAATAGTCTTTTCATTTTCTCTTGATAGTCTTCTAAATTATCATTCACTTGACTGCGAGTTTCATCTAACTCAACCAATTGATTTATTCTATTGGTTAGATCATTAGGCTCTTCCTGTTTGTCCTGAAGGAACTTAGCCATAGGCAAGGCTAGTTGTATTGGAAAAACATCCACTCTACCATAAAATAGTTCATACAGAGATTTACCTGTTGATCGCTTATTTGTAATTTTGTTTGCCCATAGTGAAAATTTTAACTAAGAATCATAGTTCTTCTGGCTTTCATTTATAGTCTTCTTTAACACCCTTACTAGTGTTTTGTTGGAAGACTCGGCCAATCCATTTCCCTTAGGATAATAGGTTGTGGAATGCCCCAAGGTGATATGGTATTGCTGACAGAAATTAGTGAATTTCACAGACTTGAAAACTTGAGCATTATCTGTCACAATATTCATTGGGCAGCCAAACATGGATATGATATTCTCCTCTAAGAACTTGATCACTGCTACATCAATTTCATTCCTTGCTGGTGTGGCCTATACCCACTTGGTGAAGTAGTCACTGGTGGTTAGTATCCACTTATGTTGACCACTGGATTGAGGATGGATTTTCCCTATGAAATCTATCCCCCATTGCTGAAAGGGCTCTTCTATGTGTACGGGGATCATAGGGAGGGGAGAGAACTTCTTATTTTCAGCAAACCTCTGCCATTTTTCACAGGCCCTAACTCGAGCATGTACATCCCCAAACAATTTGGGTCAATAAAAGCCTACCTTCAATATTTTATGGGTTTTTGATATCCAGCAGTAATTCCCTCGGCAAATGCCTTCATGGAAATCAGCCATAACTTCCTCCACTTCTATTTCTATTAGGCACAGTAGCAAGATCCCCAAAGGATCTTTCCAATATACTCAGATTTTTGCAATGATGTACTTCTATGACTTCAGCCTCAACATTAGATATTTAGTCGTATCGAAGTTCAGTGGGCTCCTAAGAGTTAAAAGGTATTCCACGATGTCTTTATACCAAGGACTGATAAGATATTTCATGTGAGTCTTTTGTACAGACGTTTCTATCTTGGGTCGTTCCTCTGTGTCTCTAGATAACTCCCCAACTCCCATAGATAGGTTTATTCCTAGGGTCTGACAGTTGGAATCAGAGAAAATCATGGCCAGACACTGTCCCTTGATGCGATTTGTGGGATGAATGTCCAATTCATATTCTTGGATCTTAGCAATCCATTTTCCCCTTTTGCCCTCACTATCCCCCTGAATCAGGATATCTTTAACTGCATCTGTGGGCATGAAAGCAGTGATAGCTGACAGCAGGATTGAGGATGGATTTCCCCTATGAAATCTATCCCCCATTTCTAAAATGGATCTTCTATGTGTACGGGGATCATAGGGAAGGGAGTGAACTTCTACTTTTCAGCAAACCTCTACCATTTTTCATAGGCCCTGACTCGAGCATGTACATCCCCAAACAATTTGGGCCAATAAAAGCCTACCTTCAATATTTTATGGGTTGTTGATCTCCAGCTGTAATGCCCTCCACAAATGCCTTCATGGAACTTAGCCATAACTTCCTCCACTTCTATTTCTGTTAGGCACAGGAGTAAGATCCCAAAAGGATCTTTCCAATATACTCGACCATTTGCAATGATGTACTTCTACGACTTCAGCCTCAAAATTTGATATTTAGCCCTATCGAAGTTTGGTGGGCACCTAAGAGTTAAAAGGTATTCCACGATGTCTTTATACTAAGGACTGATAAGATATTTCATGTGATACTTTTGTTTAAATGTTTCTATCTGGGATCGTTCCTCTATGTCTCTAGATAACTCCCATAGATAGGTTTATTCCTAGGGCCTGACAGTTGGAATCAGACAAAATCTTCGCCACACCCTATCCCTTGATGAGATTTGTGGGACGAATTTCCAACTCATATTCTTGGATCCTAGCAATCTATTTTCCCCTTTTTCACTCACTATCACCCTGAATCAGGATATCTTTAAGTGCAGTTGTGGGCACGAAAGCAGTGATAGTTGACTGCAGGACATACATTCAGAAAGCTTTCAAGGACTTCACCAAAGCGTATGCCAGCTTTTCTAGGATATTGTACTTCAGCTCAGCATCTCAGAGTACCTGGCTAAAAAAGGAAATGGGTTGTTCGTATCCTTACTCATTCTTCTACAAAAGTACTGCAGTGACAGTATGTGCGAAGCGAATGAGAAGATCATGAATGGTTTATTATAATCTGGTCATACTAATATTGGAGCTTCTGCAAAAGCACCTTTAATCTTGTTGAAATCTTATCTTGATTCATTCGACCATTTCACCTCATTTTTCTTTCTAAGCATATCAGTGATATGTCGAACTATCTCTGCATAATTCGGGATGAACCTTCTTAAAAAATTTATGCACCCAAGAAAAACCTGAAATTCTTTCTTATTACAAGATAAGGATATACCATTTATCACTTCCACTCTTTTTGGATCAATTTTTACTCCTGCTTTGGTAACGTTGTGCCCCAATAATTTTCCTTCTTCTAAGAAAAACATAGATTTTTGGGGATTTAAGGACAGACCATACCTGTAGCTTTTTCCAAAATTCCCTTGTAAATGTTCCACATGTTCAACATCATATTTTGAGAAGACTGTGATATCATCTAAGTATACCACTACAAACTTGTCCTGCTCTCCCACAAAAGCGATGTCCATAGCTCTCTAGGAAGTGGCCCCAACATTTATCAGACCGAAGGCATACGAGCATACATGAAGGTACCCCATGGCATGGTGAACATTGTTTTCTTCTGATATTCTGGTAGGACTGACACCTGATTATACCCTGAGAAACCATCCATCATGGACATTCGGGAAGACCCCACTACTTTTTCAGTATGTGATCCATTTTAGGGAGGTGATAGTTATCTTTAAGGGAGGCCCTATTCAAGTTCTAAAAGTATACACACAACCTGATTTCTCCATTCTTCTTTCCGATTGGCACCAAATTGGCCACCCATTCAAATTACCACAGATGTACAATAATCTTAGCCTTTAGCAGCTTCTTAATTTCCTTTTCTATAGCGGGGAGCAGCAGAGGATTAATCTTCCTTAGTTTCTACTTATGAGGTTTGTCTTCAGCCCTCAGTGGGATCTATGCTGAATAATTCTTATATCAAAAGTTTTGAGATCTTGGTAAGACCAAGAAAAAACATCCTTATAGGAGTGAAATAGCTGAACGTACCTCTCTCGGTGCCCTTCTGGTACTCCTTTAGATAGCATGATTATCTTAGGGTCTTCTTCCATCCCAACATTAATATCTTCCACCTGTGTTTCTGGTGTTAGTTTATTGGGGTTGATGGGAACATCATTTTTTTCAAACAACCTCTCAAAGGGTACCAACCCTCTGGGGATGATGTTTCCTTTCAACTGCAACACCTTATGACCAGCCACCGTCTCCTGCCACCTATTTTTGGGTTTTTCGTCATTTTCTTCCTCCTACCTAGTATCAATAGCCAAGTTAGTGAATTCCCCTACAGTCTCCATGAAACATTTAATATGCTCCTCATCCTCTAACAACTCCCAATGTTTGACATTATCTAGAATGGAAGGATGATAACACACCTCTACTTCATACTTTAGAAGTGGACTCTGAGGTGGGTGGAAAATTCTTACTGCCATAGCCAGTGAATCTACCATCCTGTTTTGATCCCTCAGCATAAATTGTATGTTGAATGCTAAGAAAAATTCTCCACTAGATCCCCTACTTTTTTTCTATGTCCTCTTAGGTGGGGATGTTTAGCTTAACACTGGTTCCTTATCTTCACACCACCAGCTCTGAATCCCCCAAAACTTTAAGTCTCTGAATGTTCATATCCTTGGCATTTTGCAGACCCGGGAGTAAAGCTTCATACTTTGCCACATTATTAGTGAAATCATACTCCAATTTGAAAGAGAAAGGTACTAATTGTCCTTTAGAAGAAATAAAGAGAACCCATGCTCCATTTCCTTCTCTAGAGTTAGCTCCATCAAAGTTTAAAACCCACATTCCCTTCTCATCCTTGTCTGAGGAATGTTGAGGTTTTGATAGATTATATGATGGTTCTTGCAAAAGCTCCAAATCTTATTCAAGCATTAGACATGAGAACTATCCTTCCTTGGTATATACTGGTGAGTTTACAGAGCCATCGGCTTTGGTTACCATTTTTGACAAAACTTGATTCCCTGTATAGCCTTGTTTCTTGTCCTCCAAACACTGGAATGGTTTCGTAAGTCAAATATAGTTTAATTGAACCTCTGATATTAGTACCCCAAGATCTGGATAGGAGAATTCTGAAACAGGCTGGGATATATGCAACAACTATATCAATGGTGACACTCTTGGCTGGGATTTGAGCCAAATTCGCCACTAGGTATTTGGTCATCCCTAGACACTTAACCCTTTTAGAGTCAAATGAATAGAGATATTTATAGGGATGGGCGATATGGAGACCTAACTGTTCCATGACTAAAAGTGGAAATAGATTGTGTGAGGTTTCCGAGTCCAACATACATTTATGTAACAAAAAATCATGGAGGACCAATGAAACATAAAAAGGTGGAGTAGTCAAGTCCAATTCTTCTACATGGGCGCCAAAAACTACCATGGGTCTTTCTTCTTGGAGGTTGAGGGAGTCTGGAGTTGAAGTTACTCCATGAGGGAGCATGAATTGGGATAATTGAGCCTTATAGGAGGGCTCTTTAAGAAGTTCAACCAGAGGAACCATGATCTTGACTTTCTCTAACTCTTTTTGGAGATTGAACACAGTAATACCTTTTTCCATAGAGGTATATTTTAGTTTTTTAATGAAGATAGGAGGCATTTCGACATTTGACATACATTTAGCATGAGTAAGAGGAACGGGTATGATTTTGGATGATGATGCAGGGACATCTCTCTGTGCAGAAGGTTCTTCGACAGGTTTCTTGCCTTTGTTATCAGTCTTTGGAAGGACACTTTCCCTAGAAGGTGATTCTTATTCTTGATCTTGAGTACGGGTTCACTTCCTGGAAGACCACAGATCATACTTCTTATGAAATTGGGCTTGCATAAAGTCAAAAAACTGCCTACAGTAATCATCTAGGTCAAGTTCTTCAGTGGGATTTAATTTTCCTCCCTCTTCTTCTTGTTCTCATAGGGAAAGACCTACCTCTTCTCCTTCTGAATAAGCAAAGCACTGATCCTCTTGCCCGTCTAGAACATCTTCAGTGGGGCCTTCCATTTGTCCCTCCAAATAAAAAGGAGGCTGAATGTGATCTTGTTGCTCTTTTCTATCCCTTTACAGGATTTGCAGAGGATGTTTCCTATTATGTTGATTGTACCCTCGGTTAAAAGCAGGCTGGGCTGGCCGAGAGGAGGTATTCTTAGCTTCTAGTTCCAGTTTCACCAATTTTCTAGAAGGACTCTTAATCATTTTATTCATCTCCTCAATTTTGTAATCTGATACTTCCTTTTCTTGAATTGAAAAAGAGGCCTCTTCCTTACCCTTTCGCCTGAAATCATGGTCCAATCTACCTTTCAACTTTCCTACCGAGAAAAGTTAGCTTCTACTTCTAAAGCATCGGTCTGAGCTTGGTCAAGCGAAGCAGATTTTCTCTCCTTCAAAGTGAAGCCGAATTTGGACTCAAAAGTTCCCACGAACACCACTTTAGCTGTCGCTTGGGGTGGTTTCATATCAACTGGTAGATTGACATACAACTTGTTAAAACTCTTTATAAATTTTTCCACATCTTCGTTGTGTCTTTTCTTAGAAGTATTTAATTCTATAAGACAATAACCATGGTCCCTTTTCTCTCCCCACTTCCGAGTGAAAGCATTTTCCATATCTTCCCAGTTAGTGATGGTATTATCCCCAAGGGTTTTGAACCACTTCCTAGCTTCCCCATCCAAGGATTGGAAGAATAACCTTAGAACTACATCCAACTGTTTCACATTGAAATTTTCTGCAAAGGCACATAAATCTTCCTAATGTTTCTGTGAGGTACTGATGTCCTCCTAGTTAAACCGGGGCAAGTGCTTCATGTAGTCTTTTGGCATATCATTCAGAATCTGTGGCAATGCCAGAGGGGCATATTTATTCAATAGGAAGCCACAGACTGCCATGAGGGGTGGTGGAGCTAAAGGGAGGTTTTGTTGGGTGGTACTGGGAATATGCTGAACTATGGTCTGTAAACTGGCTAATCCACATAGGAATTGAGAAGTAGTCACTTGATTTATTTCTTTAGCTTCTGGGGTAGGGTGTAGGACAACTCTAGATGTGTCTATAGACTCTGCCTCATCTTCTAGCTTCAGTTGTTCAAGAATGGGGTTATTTGGCGGGTATTGAAGCACTCTGGCAATGAATCCAGGGCTTTGAACCTGAGCTTGCTTGGAATAAGATGGATAAACTTCAAGGTAAGATTTGGGTATGTTAGTCTGTGTAGGCTACTTTTCCTTCCAAATCCTTTTGAATAGAATTTTTTCTGGATCAGATATAGAGGGTGTTCTGAGCTGAGAAGTATCTGACCTTAAGTGAGGCTTCTGGTAAGCCAATACTGCAAATATATTTAGAAAATTTTAAGGAATTTTGAGTCGCCAAGGTGAGGGATATACAACTTTCAACCCTTCGTGCTCACTTAGTTTTGAAAGGTGGACATTATTTTGTCGTACCCAGGGATAATATTCAAATTTGTTCCCTAAAAATGGTGCCAAAAATATATTGTAGCTCATAGAAACAGCCTTGAGTTGTGAAGGACCAGTGCCTAGGTCATATTAAAGCCAAGAAGGTTCAAGGAAGCTTTCCATGGTCAGTAGCATGATTCTTCTTGTTCATAAACAATTTCTATAAATTCATAAACTAGGATGAAGACCTCTATAATAGAGATATACAAGCAACAATACCTGATAGCAAGTAATTAGGGTCTTATGGAGATATTATTGAAGATTAATATAAATCAATGAGCTATCAGAAGGGCCAGACTGTTAAACATAGCGCACATATATAAAACATAAAGAGCGTAGTAACAATGGCAGCAAATAGAGAAAAAATTAACCACAGATAGGCTTAAGATCATATAAGAATCCATCAATGGTCAACATAGGAAGAAAGATGAGTACATGAAGCAAAACATGTGAACATAATATCATAGCTCTGAGCCATATTTAAAGCACAATGGACTAAAGACATGATTATCTAAAACAGATAAACTTATCCCTGTTAATCAAGTGCTCACATTCCAGAACCATATGACATAGAAAGAGTGACGAGGTGCAAAAAAAATTTTATTAGATTATAACGAGTAGAAACTGTGATTGATCTCACCAGGAATCCATCTCACAACAAAAATAATTTAATTATATTTTTTCCCATCGGGAATCTTCAACATAAAACATAGGAAATCCTTAAAAATTTACAAAACCGGAATTTACCAATAACAGTCTCTATTCTCCAAATCAGGAACCCTTTTTTAGACTTGGGGTCCTCCTTTTATATTTTCCTTTGTCTGTTGTTAGCAGAAGATATTTTTTTATCAACATTTGTTCTCAGAAATATCTTTTCTATTGTTGGTCTCTATTAGAATCAAAAACCGATGATGAGGAAGAACGCCTCTCATCATCTCTGTAGTGGCCTTAGCATTAGTACCAACTAAAAGTAAAACAACTTAAACAGAAAATAAAAAGTGCATAGGGCGAAATGACAATTTCACCCGATATTACAAAAGTAAGAAAATAAAAGTAAGAAGGCCACTAGGGCCAGAACATGATCATCATTTTTTGGAAGAGTGAGGTGTATTAGCTGTCGACTCAGTTGGAAGCACTGATGACGTAGACAAACCAATTTTTTGCTTCTGAGGTGGCGGAGACTAGATGGACGGTGTGATGACTGGCACATTTGCGAAATTACTGCATTTCTTCCATATGGCCGCTCCTGGCAAGGACATTGTAGCGAAGATCTCCACTGATGCTTGCATATCTGTCAATTCCAAATATTCCACTTGCATCATCAAGCACTTTCAGATCTAGCAGAGAAAGGAAATTTCTTTTCCAAGGGCGACTATTATAGTTTCAGCTTTCAGGCGAGTGGTTTTCTCATACGAAAGATTTTTCTAATTCATAACCGCTACTAGCCTCTCTTCATAATTAGTTAAATTTGGGAAAGTGGTAGTCATAGAATCCCAACATGATAGGAGGTCTGCTTTCAGCATCTCATCCCACTCATCTTCAAACTTCCCTAATCCCTTGGTGAGCTGATACAAGCCACTCAATACATTCATGCATGATGTCTCTTTCTCAATTATCCATCTGATTTCCATCAGTCCCCTGAAACGGTCTTAAATCCCTTGTGTGGGCAACTCCTCGGAGTGTAGGCCATTTAGGTAGGAGATTTACCTCTTGGCCATGGCTACCTTTTCCTCGACTTCCGCCCATCCTTCCTGCAATTTCTCTTTACATAATCAGACAACAACTTTCTTTTCATTCACCAACATGATATAATCCTAACATTTCCTTACCTCCATCCTGATGTCAGTCCAAATGAGATGCCTAGCTTTGAGGAGGGTTGCATTTCCTCTCATCCAGTTATTCAGGTCTTTGATAACCTTCTCTTGCAGCTGCTTCTCCTTCTTTGCTTCTTCCACCTCTGTTTGCAGGGCCACTATGATTTTATTATTTTGTTCCACCCAAGCCATCAATTCTTAAATTCTTTGTTGTGCAGTATGAGCTTGTTTCTCTGAAACCTGTAGGTCTGAGAGGGCCTTGTTTAACTGTGTTTAGGTAGCGTCCGCCGGGTCAAGAGTTGGGGTTACGTAGACATGAGTATCCCACTTTTCCTACAAGTCAGTAAATCTCTGTCTAAGGGCAGTGAGCTCTTCAACTGTTTTGGCATTCTCATCTCTTTCCTGAGCAAGGGTATCTGTGAGGGCCAACTTTTATTTTTCCTCTTGAGCTAATTCCTCAGGTTGCACATAGTCCCCTCAAGGAATTTTAAGTCTCTTCTTCAATTCCAAGGTTTCGACCTCTAAATCCCGGATGATTTTCATCTGGATTCCTTCCTTGTCGCTTCCCTATTCGCTCATTATTCTCCTGAGATGATGAAGGTTATTGCTGACCCCCTGGCATTTTTCCTCTCCTTTCTCAGATTATCTACCACCTCCTTGTATTTATCTTAGAGCTTTCTTAAAGCAAGTGCAAGCTTCACAACCTCGTCCCTCAACATGTCTCTGATACAATGGTGTAGGCCCAGTTTATCGGTTAAGGGAACTTGTGAAAAATTCACAGCTACCTCAAGAGCCTCGTAGTTGATTTCATTAGCATTAGGGTCCAGCACTGCCTCCATGATAACAAATATTAGCTATTCTTTATCCATATCCAGCTCTGTAGTGAGTTGGGTATGATACTTGTCTATGAAACTCGCCAGTTCTACTTGAATATTCTCTCTCACAGTCTTGTTTCTACTTATAATTCCTTCTCTCACTTTGGCTCTGCTTACCGAAGTTGCCTTTAATATCCCAGAGGGTTTTGAAGATGACGGACCATCATAATTTACTCTGAAACCCACCTTGCCCTTATCTGGCTCCCCGTACCTGACCAACTCCTCCAGGGGTAGTTCATCCCAAAGGATCTCTACATCATCACTTTTATGCTTTTTGGAGGGGTGAGATCCCTCCCCTATATACAATCCTTCAGGATCTTTTGAAAAATCTACTTCATCAGTCTACCCTTTTCTGCTTGTGCCTACTGAAGTAGTGTCACTGCTTCCTTCTGCTGCCGAAGATTCGGCCTCCATCTATGAAGCCAAAGGCCATGTGTCAAGGTTAGCTCTCCATTTAATGAAGGGCCTAGTCTCATGTGCATATGCAGTTGACCTAATATTCCTTTTCCTATTTGTTGACTGATAAAAGGTGCTTCTAAAAACTCTTAATTACCTCACATTAATCATCAATGCAGGTAAGTCCTTTACTTTCGAGAGTGTACACAGTATGTGGCTGCTATTATTTAAAGAGTAATGGTTTGTAGCATAGATCTTAACACAAATTTAAATGAGAATATCTAACAGATTCTAATGGAAATTATTAAATAAACATCAAAATGCGGTCTTCTATTGAAATAAAAGCTTACATCAATCTACATAACAATATCATTAGCTGAGAGCACAGTAGCAATAACTCACCTCTACTTTAGCTAATTAAATCTATTGTGAATGCAATCAAGACAAGGGTAATACCATTATGAGAGTCTGAAAGTAGTAATAAAACTCTTGCAGAATATAATGTGCTTATTTAAGGAATCTCATAAAGCATAGCAATATGAATCACAAGCAGAATGTAATCAATCCAATAGTAATGCAAAACATAACTAGAATGTAAATCAAGAAGTAAGGAACAACTTAAGTAAAATATATTTACAGGAGCAAGAAAGTATCAAACCAATTAAGGGCTATAAAATATCAAAACATGATACAAGGAAGCAGAAAAACTCCACCAAGGTTTGGCGCTTAGCCACCAGCAGGTACTGCTACGTTACTTCAAATACGGGGAGAGAACATAATCTCGATTATGTATTAATCATTGAACTGAAGTAACGATACAATAAATCGTGCTCTCGAAAACACAGTCTGTAATTATGTTTTACAGATTAGAAAATAACATAGGTTCTCCCTATCCTTTCTATCATCACTTGCTTTTATAGTCAGGTGCAGATAAAAATTAAACAGTAAATACGATCCCTCAGGATATCTGATCCTGAGGAATTCGTAACCAATTCCTAACTTAAGACATATCCCGCTCTGATCTTCCTCATGTATTATTAACTATGGCTATAACCGACGCGCTTCTTTCTCCATTGGTCAGATTCTACTGTTCTAATTCTTTTTTGTCGGGTTCCTTTGTTCCAATGTTAGGGAACAACAATCATCCCTTACCATTTCCCTTTATAAAGAAAGATAGAAGTTAGTTAAACCATAGCAACACATGATTCCTTCATTATCCTTAATAACTCTAGCATATTATGATATTAGGATATGAAACAGATAAGAATTATGGAAAACAATGCTGAATTCAACAGTAAATACATACCCATTTCGTGACTCAACATACTCCTCTACTTACTCTGTTTCATGTCCTCATGAAAACAAATAATTTTGATGAAGTGCAGTTAAAGAGTAAGCTGGAGAAGGAATATCATAGATCGGTTTGAAACCATGGTGCTGGGCTAAGAGTTCAAAAGTAGTTCTTTCCTCTCCCTGAGTAATTCATAGGTGGCCCGGTAGCCTTCAGGAGGGTAACAAATCATGGGGCTACGAAATCGAAAGCCTAACCAAAAGGGTCCTTCTCTCAAAATGAGATTGCTATAGGTGATAAAACGGGCTGCAGCTGCTTTAAAATTTTCGTAATTAAATGGCTCCCTGTCCTGCACGCTACGTGTAGAGACCACCCACCTTAGTTTGGATTCAGTCATCGCACTTTCTTGAATGGATTGAAAGTATGACACTCCGCTTTGTATAATTCCTCTCTGAATAGGCCCCAAGACTTGAATTACCCCTACTCTTTTCATCAAAATCCTTTGATTAGCAAGCATTTTCAAAGGGTGCTTGGGTTCGCTTCTTACCCAAAGGTCCAATCCATGCTATTGCCTTTGGAAGGCGTTATGAGCTTTGAGCCACTTGATTTGATTCACTACAAATGAGATAAAGGCCTGGAACGGGATGTCTCCCATGAAAGAGCTGGGATTCTTCTCTACCTCATCTGCTAATATAAGATTGTCCAAGTAGAATTCACAGAGCAATATTTGAACCTTTATACCATGTTGTTTGCAACATCCAATAAAATATTTAGCAGTGTTCAATTCAATTGATTTTCCAACCCTTAGAGTCTTGATTTTCAACAACAGATATCGCTCTAACAGAAACGAAGCATAATTATTAGCAGGAGCACTACATATCAAAACATCTGTATATCATGATCAGATAGAATCTATCTGAGCTATGGTCTTATCCAATATGAGCTTTTTTTCTACTTTCTCTTCTACCTACCTACATCTGTAGAAGGTTTCACTCTCTGTTGTATTCATTTCCTGGAGATATTTCTGCAATGCTTGATATTTTTGTCATGGAATAGTTTCTTTTTCCATTTGTTCTAACGCAAGCCGTGCCTGAGCTAATTCTTCTTGAAGATTCGTAATAGTAGGTTCATTGTATAGTATGATGTCTTTAGCTAATAAATTGGTCTGGGTGTCCATATTATGGGAGAAAATGTGCTCTGTCTCAGTTTCCTTATTATCAGAGGTCCAAGCCAATGTCTGAGTTGTTGTATCTATGAAGATTACATGTCGTTCTTCTCGAATAATGGCAGGTTGAGGGGACATGGGCTTATTTTGAGTTCCAGTAGTATTTTCTTCATATATTTCTATCTGTATTGTCGCATTGGTTGTCTCTAAAGTTCTATCTGGTGCCTTTTCTATGGTGATTTCCTTAATCTTTCTTCTAAGTTTTTTCACTATTTTATGCAGCTTCTGTCATTCCTTCCTAAGCTTTTTCAACTTAGCTCTATAGTTTCTCGGCAGAGCCACTATCCTGTTGTCAGTCTCATGAATAGCTTCTGCTTCCAATGATCCTGGTTGGTCATCTTGGCTTCGTCCTAATAGGACCGTGACAACGGACTGAATTTCAGCTTCCTAAAACACTTTTGTTTCTACTTCTTCTTTGTGGCCTATACTTTCTATAGTTAGGCCTATCTATCTATTTTCCACCGGAAGCATGTCACCAGATTGGTGCATTGTTTCCTAACTAGCTTCTTCATTTATTTCAGCTTCGAGTCTTGCTTCCCTTAAAGGAGATAGATGTTCAGTATTACCGGCATTCTCAAGATATTGGATTGTTTCATCGTTCAGGTTAAGTGGGTTTTCCTGCTACATATAATCACTCATATTAGCTAGAACCTGGCCGAATTCAAAATCATGCAATAAATCGCCTTGGGGGCTCATACTTGGTCTCGGGGTGAGTCCTAATTCATTCCTTTGTTCCTCCCCTGACTGTCTTGTTTCTTCACTGGGATTATCCTGGCCTTCACCTTCTAGCTGCAAGGGTTGTTCTCTAACTGGGCTTGATATCTCTATGGGTTGGCTAGTGCTACGTTGAGCGTTTTTGGCTTCCCCTAGCCTTTACCTTATCCTTGCATACCGTCTGCATTTGAGAGGTATATTTCTTAAAATGGGAGTTCTTTTCCTTTTCTAAACCAGGATAGGGGCACGCAAGGCTAAGCCTTCTTCCCAAGGTGATAGTAACTCATCCCAGCTTAGTTGCTGCTGAGTGAGATTATGGCTAACTATCAGTTTAATCAGGTAGTGGTGGCTTACCACTATTTCTACATGTTGGGACCATCTCAACCTCTCAGGAGTGTCATGCAATAAACATTTCAACAATGTTGGTAAATTAACAGAGCATTTTTGTTTTAAAACTACTATAAGTTTAAGTTAGTGCAGCCTTACCACATCTCTTCGCCCATCGCAGGTGATGTAGTTCTGGAAAATTCTCACTAATTCTCCCCATGGCTATCCAAGAGAAGATGGTTGAACACCTTTGCCTTTCTTGACTAGCTCTTGCCTTCATCTCTGAAGATTTCGATGATGTCCTGCAACTTCAATCGCTTACCAGTCCACATAGGTCCTTCTGCTGGTAAAAAAGATACTTTTGCTATCATTGCGTCCGATACAGAGATTTTTCTACCGCTTACTGTAGTTTTTTCATTCCGCAAGTTCCGTAGAAACTCAATTGCAATTTCTTCGTTGGGTGCCTAAAATTGTGTAAAATAGACTATCCACCCAGCTTAAGCTAAAATTGTCCTGTCTGCATCAGAAATAGCTAGCACTAGTGGTTCTATGCATACAGATCCTCCTCCCATAGCGGTGAAACTCTACAATTGATAAAATTAGCAGGGAGAACGCAAGGACACACAAAGCGAAATAATGGAACAACAAATGGTTATGTGATATTTTATAAATGTAAATACCGTTATTGAGATCGTTATCATACCACATGTTTCTGTAATCGTGGAAAATCATATCATTCTTCCAAAATCAAATGAAAAAGTGACAGTGCACTTAAAATTACACTGGAGGTCCCCGCCCCTCTTCAAAATGATAGGTCATCCTCGACCGAAATAAATGAAAAGGTAAGACGCGGGCGGAAAGGTACTATGGTAATGAAGTAATGAGGTACGTGCAGTCATGACAAGATTATAACCTGTATTGGAGAAATAATATCAAGGCTTGTACCATGATTTATAAATAAGTGATAAGCTATAGTGATATGATGAATCAAAGGAAAAGGAACAGCATGCATAAAAACACAAGAAATCAAAACTTTTAGTGCCGTTATTCCACTGAAACATTGTGATTGATTTAAAAATATATTCATGCATAAAGGTTAAAGGTATGTTGGGATTACAATTTCTCCATAGAAAAAAAAAATTATGAGAAGAGAGTATGAGAGATTATTGATGTAGAGTAAAGCTTCAATGCCATCAGTAGAGCTTCTGCTGCCCACAGGCATCCATAGCCTCGACAAAGTTGCTTTTAACCTTTGGGAACCATGGTCCTATATGTATAATTGGGGAAGTGTCCGATGGTATCCATAGTAGAGACCAATGTGCTGGTTTGGTGGCCAGGTGAACACATTGTCATTCACTGGGAAGTAGCGAAAGTGGTCAGGCCAGCTCGTAATGAGACCTCTTGTTTCAAAGGATGATTATTACATCTATTGGATCATAACCCTGATGTGGTAGCCATAATGGGAATGCCACTTCGATCCTTCCTTATGATCATGGTAGGTTGGCTTGTGATGAGACCCCCTATCCTCCATCTGTGGAAAAAGAATCATAAACTCATCAGTGATACAAACACTTCTTTTATTTTTATTATTTTCAAATTCAGTCCCCCATTTATACATAGCGGGTGATTCACCACTACTTAAGAGTAGGGATGGTAGAAGAAGTTTTGAGATATCAATATATAAATAAATATACCCATCATCTTATTGATAATATATAGAGAAATTTATATAAGCAAGGGGAAACCAGCATGATAAATATAATCAATCAATGTGTTTTAGAGTGGAACTGAGGATAATAAAATGAAATAGAGACCGTGTCCTTTTCTATTTTGTTTAGATTATCATGAAACAGTATTATTAAAGATAATATACACGGTATTTTTCCTGATCTACTGATATTCCATACATATTATATCTTGAATGCCATTACATTCTCAAAAATATTCACCAGATGTTGTTTTACAAAAGAAAAATCCACAGAAAGCGTGTTTTTCCTTAAAGGGAATAGTAGTTGTTCCCTATAGGGAACAACAAAAGAATAATGCACATGGAAGTGTTTTTCCTTAGAATGAAAATAGTTTTTCCTTGTATGGAACAGAAAAAAAAATATACACATAAAAAAATTGTTGTTCCTTGTAAGGAATAACAGTTGTTCCCTGTAGGGAACAAAAAAAATATATACGAAAAAAATTGGTGTTCCCTGTAAGGAACAACAGTTGTTCCCTATAGGGAACAACAAAAACACACACGAAAAAAAATTGGTGTTCCTTGTAAGGAACAGCAGTTGTTCCCTGTAGGGAACAACAAAAATACATACGAAAAAAATTGTTGTTCCCTGTAGGGAACAGCAAAAATACATACGAAAAAAATTGTTGTTCTCTGTAAGGAACAACAGTTGTTCCCTATAGGGAACACCAAAAACAAACACAAAAAAAAATATTGTTCCTTGTAGAGAACAACAAAAGCACATACGAAAAAAATTGTTGTTCCCTGTAAGGAACAACAGTTATTCCCTGTAGGGAACTGCAAAAATACATACAGAAAAAATTTGTTCTTCCCTGTAAGGAACAACAGTTGTTCCTTGTAGGGAACAACAGAAATACATACAATAAAAAATTGATGTTCCTTAGAGGGAACAACAAAACGAAATATAAAAAAAGTAATGTTCTTTTTAGGAAACGGTCAATGTATGTAAAGGAAATTTTCTGTTCCTTGTAGGATACAACAAAAGAAAGAAAAAACTAACTATTTGTCAAAAAAATCCAATCAATCAAAAAAAAAAAATTATATACAGAATTCAAAAAAGAATACATCTCACTGGGCTAGTGCTATGGAAGGGTTACCTTCCTCAACAAGAATTTCTATTGTGGAATCTTCCCGTATTTGCTGGCAAAAGGATTCCCTTGTAAGCGGTTTGTGATAGAAGCGTACTCGATGTCTGTTTTCTTTAAAAGAGTGGCCAGACCCATCAATGGTTGTTAATGTAAGGGTACCAATGTCATGCACCTCTTGTATCTCATAGCGGCTTAACCATCTGGTCTGAAGTTTGCATGGAAAATCATGGAACGTAGAATCATAAAAAAGTGCCCAATCACCTTCATGGAAGGTTTTTTTCTTGATGAGGGCATCATGCCATTTTTATATTTGTTGTTGGATCAGTGCAGTATATTGAAGAGCTGATAGCCGGATTTCATCTAATTCATTTATCTGTGTAATCGATTAATCTGGGCTTCAGTTAAATCTAGTCCTACTGCCTGGGTTGTCCTTAGCGTTTGCATCTCAAATTCAATAGGAAAGATAGGTTCTTTACCAAATACCAGTTGATATGGGGAGTATCCAGCAGTGTTCCTCCATGTTTTATGATATGCCCACAAGGCTTCTGGTAGTCGAGTAGCCCAATCTCGTCTGTGTGAGGAGACCATCTTTGTTAGGATAGCTTCAATTACCTTGTTGATGCTTTCTACCTACCCATTGGCTTGCGGGTGATATGGGGAGGTAATCCTATGAATAACATGTTGATTTTTCAGTGTAGTAGCAATATTGTGGCCCAAAAATTGTGAACCTCCATCAGTGACTACTTCTCTGGGTAACCCATATCATACAAAAATTTCAGAAAGAAAATGTATTATTGTTTCTTCTGTGGCCCTAGGTAATGCAACCACTTCCACCCACTTGGTCACATATTCTGTTGCAACCAATATGTATGATTTCTAATTGGATGATGGGTTAATCGGCCCAACAAAATCTAGTGCCCAACACTCAAAAGGTTCTATAATCAACTGTGGATGCAAGGGCATCTCATTAGATTGGCCAGGGCGGCCCATCCATTGGCAGCTATTGTAGGCTTGGACAAATTTCTTAGCATCCTGAAAGATTGTGGGCCAATAATAGCCCATTTGTAAAATTTTATGTCCATTTCTGCGATCTGCAAAATTTCCACCGCATGGTCCGTCATGGCAAGCTTTTAAGATTTCATAGATTTCATCTTCCATGATACACCTGCGGATTTTTATATCAGCCACTGTGTGAAAAAGATATCCTCCAATCCAAGAGAACCGAGTGTCGCACTGTACTATGGATTTCCTTTCTCTAGATGTCAGATGTTTAGGTAGCTTTCCTACTGCTAAGAAGTTTGCCACATTTGCATACCATGGTGTTTTTATGGTAACAATGAACAAGTGTTCATCTGGAAACTAATCTTCCACTACTATTGCATCATCTGTTCTTGGTACTCAGGAAAGGAAATCGACTACAAGGTTTTCCTTCCCTGGTCAATCCCTTATAGTTATATCAAATTCCTGCAAAAGAAGCAACCAACATGTCACTCTTCCATTCATAACTTGTTAATTAGATAAATATTTAATGGCAGAGTGGTCCGTATATAGAATTACAGGGTATCCAGTTATATAGTCTCTAAATTTGTTAATAGCATAAATGACTGCTAAAAAATCATTCTCTGTTACTGTGAAATTTAACTTTGCAAGAGTTAAGTTCTTGCTAATGTAATATATAGCATATGGTTTCTTTTCTTCCTCTTGGCCAAGAACTGCTCCAATGGTTGTGTCTGATGCATCTGATGAGATTTGGAAGGGTATATCCCAGTTTGGTCCTCGTAGTACTGGTGCTGTAGATATGAGCTGTTTCAAATCGGAAAAAGCAGTATCACATTTGTCAGTCGATATGAAATCAATGTTTCCTGTTAAGGCATATAGTGGAGCAACAATCTGTGAAAAATTATTGATAAAATGATAATATCTAGCAAATCCTAAAAAACTACATACCTCTATTTGAGTGCAGGGAGTAGCTAATAAAATAATTACCTGTATCTTTGCCGGATCTACCTGAATTCTAGCTGCTGAAATGTAATGTCCCAAGATCAGGACTTTTTTCATCATCATATGGCACTTTTCATGACTTAAACATAGGCTAGTAGCAATACACCATTCCAGAACTTTTTCTAATGTCTGTAACGCTCGGTCAAAGTCATCTACATAGGGTGTAAAATCATCCATGGATACCTCTAATCCTTCCTTTATTAGGTCTGTGAAAACATTGAGTATGGCTCATTGAAATGTGGTGGGTGCATTGCACAATCCAAAAGGTAATACACTGTAGGCAAATGTTCCCCAGGGACAGGTAAAGGTAGTCTTGTCCTAGTCCTCCGGAGCAATCTGGATTTGATTGTAGCCACTCAAGCCATCTAGGAAAGAGACAAATTTCTTTCTTTCCAGTGTATCTAGAACCTGATCAATAAATGGAAGGGGAAAGTGGTATTTTTGCGTGGCATTGTTGAGCTCTCTACAGTCAACACATATTCGTCATTTCCCATTCTTTTTAGGAACTACAACTAATGGGGAGACCCATTTACTGTCATATATATGATAAATAAAATTAACATCTAACAATTTTTGAAGTTCTTCTTTAACAATGTCTTTTAAATGAGGATTTAATCTTCACTAAGGTTGTTGAATGGTTTTTTCATCTTTTTCAATGTAGATATGGTGCATGCATAGCTGGGGATCAATCCCATTCATGTCTAAGTAGTCCCAAGAAAAAGCCTTTCTATGTTTTAAAAGAACTTGAGTAATTTTTTGTTGTTTGTCATGACTCAGATTACTATTAATGTTTAGGGTTTTCCATGGCTAGATTTCTATAGGTTTGCTGTGATAAACAGTGGTTGTTGGTATCGTGTGGTCACTAATTTCTTTGAGGGGATCCTCTTCTATTTCGTTATCAAAAACTGCTTCAATCAGGTGACATTTGAAGCTTGATGTGGAGGTAGGATGATTGATAAAGGTATTAATAACATCATCTTCTGTTTGATTTTTAAATTAAATGGAATCTACCACAGTTAATGGTGATCTAATTTTTTCTGTGAAATATGTTGCCGGTTGCTTCCTGGTTTTTATAATAGTCAGACTTGGCTGAGCCGGGGGATATAAAGCTAAATATTTTACATTTGTTCCCCTAGTTATTGTCATATTGCCTGTACGGGAGCTGATATAAGCATCAACAGTTGCAAGCCAAGGTCTTCCTAGTATTAAAGGATGCCCATCAAGCCGACTTCTGGGATTAATGATCAAGAAATATGCTGGGTATTCCCAAGAATCTACGGACACCATTACATCCTGTAATGTCCCTCTGGTTTGACAACCGAGTGGTCAGCCAATTCCAGTAGAGTCGTGGTTGGTTCTAAGGTTGTGATGCCAAGCTTTTGACAGGTTGTTATCATGAGAATATTAATGGCTGATCCTAAATCGACTAACGTGTTGGGAAAAGAACAACCATTTATCTGGACTGTAACGATGGGGTTTCTAGGATCTTCATATTTCACTGGTGTTTCTCTGCCTAATAATAAATCAGATAGAGTTCCAACAACATGGACGGTGGGGTTTATTCTTTATTTCCTCACAGGCTTCTTTATACACAACTCTTTGATAGTTTTAGCATATATTGGAATGTCCCAGATAGCTTGGAGGAGGGGGATTTTTATACAAATATTTTTCAATTCTCCCAGAAGATCAAAGTGAGGGGTTTCAATTCGACACAGTATCAACAGTATTTTTGGGAATGGGGGGGAAGTGGGTATAATTTGTTCAGGATTTTTGTGTTTGACTGTATCTTCCCCCTATTTTATTTGTTGGTTGTCTACAATCAGAGACTTATTTGTGAGAATTTCTTCAGGTTGCAAGTCTTTATCCTGCTCTAGAGTAATTATACATCCAGATCTTAACTTAAGCTTGTTACATTCTCTCAACTCCGTTTCAGGGTCTAGACCTTCTATGATTTGTATTAACTAAATTGGTCAGTTATTTGGGTTTGGGTTGGGTTGAGCTGGGAGTTGCGATCGTATGTTCGTTTGAGGATTTTTTTGCAACGTTAAGATTGGTTGAGGCAGAGGACCTGTTCCCATAGGCTGGTTTGTGGCTCTTTGCCAGTTTGATTGCCAATTTGAATTTTGTGAAGTGGAGGGGGACCATTGGGATGAATAAGGTTTATTCTGCCATAATTGTGGTGGGTAAGGAAAATTCAGCCAACTATTATTGTTTGAATTTGATTTATTTGGCCAACTATTGTTGTTTAAATTTGATTGATTTGGCCAAGGTGGCATAAAAAATGCTTGAGGTGGGAAGAAAGGTGGCTATTTCTGCCATGCCCCCCCTGAATATTTTTGAGAATTATATTGCAAAAGGGGAAAAAAGAAGATGGATCAGTGGGCATACCTATCTGGCATGCTTGCCATTGTCAACACTGATTTAATGGATACACTAGTTCTACTTCTTCTTCTACCTCCTTAAAAACTGCTTTTAGTCCTGGGAGTGATGGGCAGCCTTCTGTGGTGTGTTCTTGGGTGCATATGGCACATGTTATTTTTCATCTAGGGGGCATTCTTTATGACTATGCTTTTGTCTGCGGCATGGGAAGAAGATAGCCAAGTTCTGCTCTGCTATGGCCTACTTTTTCTTGGCTTGCATAACATCTTGTTGTGTTGTTAGAGTTCCCAGGATATCAGTTTTGAAGTCCTCCAAAAAATTTCCGATTTCATTTCATGTAATGCTTTCTCTTGAAGCCTTGCTATCTCTAAAGTTGACCTCTCGTCTAGCTGGTTTGAGTCTTGAACTGCCCCTGGAACATTTAATGCACAAATCCACAATATCATTATAATTTTCTTGATAAATATCACCTTTTCCCATTATATTTAATGTTTCCACCCATTGATCCTTCATACCTCTAATTAGCGTAGTTTTCATAACATTATTAGGTAGATTTTCATAAGGGGATCGTTGCAAATTATATTTAAAGCGTTCTACATATTCTTCCAAGGTCTCGTTGGGTTTGACTACCATCTAAAAAATTTCATGTTTTAATTCTCTCGTTCGACAATAATCTTGATATTTCTTAAGAAAAGATGCTTTCATTTGGTCCCAATCATTAATGGTACCTCCACCAAGTCCCATGAACCAACACAGAGATGCTCCCTTCAAAGTAGATGGGAATAGCTTCAACTTTCGGGGGTCGGTAGTGTAATCATATCCTCTACATAAGACATCAAACTCAAAAATAAATGCATCGGGATCTTATGAAGTTAGCCCATGGAAAGTAGGGATATTTTTCAATGGAATAGCTTTCATGGGAGCATTGAAAGCTGTGTCAATGATAGGATATTGTAATGTAGAAGTTTGAGTTGGCTGGTTATGAGCCATTTGATAAAAAATATGCCAATATCCTTTAGGGATCTCCTGAGTTGGTAGGTTTTTCCTAGGATGTCTAGGAGAGGATGGAATAGTCCTAGCAGTACTACCTTGATCTAGAATACTGGGTGTCCTCTGTTAAACTATTATTTCAGGAGATCTTGGTTCTGATGGTTTAATGTCGAGATTACTTGTTTCTCCTTCTTCTTCATGGAGAGTACTAGAATTTCCTTCTTGTAAAGGATTGGCTTGTAAATTATTAATGTCTAGGAAGCTCCGCTTAGTTACTTCTGCAGGAAGTCTTGGTTCTGACAGATAAATGTCGAAATCACTTGTTTCTCCCTCTCCTTCATGGAGGTTGTTAGAATTTCCTTCTTGTGAAGGGTCTGTTTGTAAATTTTCAGTATCCTGAAAACTTTGTTCTATCCCTTTAGTTTCACCGTGAATCTTAGTGTTAGCTATAGATGGTGATCCTGTGTCTTGAAGGAAGTCAATAGGATGTCTAGAAGCAACAATTCGGTGTCCTACAGATGGCTGAGACTCAAATTTTCTTATGATTTCATCGATAAAGGTTGTTCGCCCAAGGGTCACCAATCCCTTAGGTTTTTCAGGTCTAGGAGGAGGAATTTCATTTTGTTTATATTTCTTAGTCATTCAAGAGAAATGTAAGCATACATTCCTACCTTAGACTTCTACGCAGTTCTGCTATAAAGTGGGCAGATGAACTAGCATTTTCCTCGTTCGTTACGCAGGTTCTTACCTTCCGTTTTTAATACCCAGTTCTTTCTTAGCAGAAAAAAAATAAAATATGCATCACTCTTTCTAAATTGCTACACTCTTTGCGAAAACGGTGCAAAAATGTTGACTTATAAAAGGTGCTTCTAAAAACTCCGAATTATCTCACATTAATCATCAATCCAGGTAAGTCCTCTTGTTTAGAGAGTGTACACAATATGTGGCTGCTATTATTTAAAGAGTAGTGGTTTGTAGCATAGATCTTAACAAAAGTTTAAATGAGAATATCTAATAGACTCTAATGGAAATTATTAAAGAAACATCAAAATGTGGTCTTCTATTGAAATCAAAGCTTACATCAATCCAGATAACAATATCATTAGCTGAGAGCACAGTAGCAATAACTCACCTATACTTTAGCTGATTAAATCTAAATTCTATTAAATCTATTGTGAATGCAATCAAGATAAGGGTAATATCATTCCGAGAGTCCGAAAGAAGTAATAAAACTCTTGCAGGAAAATAATGCGCTTATTTAAGGAATCTCAAAAAGCATAACAATATGAATCACAAGCGGAATGTAATCAATCCAATAGTAATGCAAAACATAACCAGAATTTAAATCAATAGGTAAGGAACAGCTTAAGTAAAATAGATTCACGCGAGAAAGAAAGTATCAAACCAATTAAGCGATATAAAATATCAGAGCATGATACAAGGAAGCAGAAAAACTCCACCAGAGGCTGGGCCCTAAGCCGCCAGCATGTACTGCTACGTTACTTCAAATACGACGAGATAACAGAAACTCAATTATTTATTAATCATTGAACTGAAGTAACGATACAATAAGTCATGATCTCCAAAACACAGTCTGTAATTATGTTTTACAGATTAGAAAATAGCAGAGATTCTCCCTATCCTTTCTATCATCAGTTGCTTTTATAGTCACTCGGAGATAAAAATTAAATAGTAAATATGATCCCTCGAGATCTCTGATCCTGAGGGATTCGTAACCAATTCGTAATTTAAGACGTATCCCACTCTGATCTTCCTCATGTATTCTTAACACTGGTTTTAACCAACGCACTTATTTCTCCATTGATAGGATTATGTTGTTCTAATTCTGTTTTGTCAGGTTCCTTTGTTCCAACGTTAGGAAATAGCAATCGTCCCTTACCATTTCCCTGTATAAAGAAAGATAGAAGTTAGTTAAACCAAAGTGGCCCATGATTCCTTCATTATCCTTAATAGTTCTAGCATATTAGGATATTAGGATATGAAAGAGATAAGAATTATGGAAAAAAATGGTGAATTCAACAGTAAATACATACCCATTTCATGACTCAACGCTATTTTATATAATTACTTTCAGGTCGTAGGGCTAGACTTTCCCCAACACTAAATCCATTCCCTGGAGCAGCATCTCCACTGTGGAGAGGGTGTGTCTTGATTTTAGAGTAAAAGGGCTGATGGTAGTAGGAAGCTTGAGGATATAGCCCTTCTTAGCAGGGACAAAGTGGAACTGGTCTACCTTCATGGTTTGAAAAATGTACTCGAGGGCGAAAACACGCATGGCAGGAAATAACGATAGGCGGTAAGGGGGTACATCAACACCGTAGACCCTTATCTTGGTGTAATCATAAAAAAAATACCAATCCCCTATGCTTTCTTCATCACCGAACTGCAACCAGTATTTTTGTTCAGGAAAAATCCTGGGCGGGGGACTGTCATGAATTATGGTATAGGAAATGGTCATGAACTTGTTCAAGAACCTTGAGTAACCCCTCCCATTTAGCTGCTAACATACCAAAATGTTCCACTCAAAGATGGTTCTGGGCTGGCCGTTCATTCTGGAGAGTTTTTCAAGGCCTGAAGCTTCAAACTTGTTAGCATGCTCGAATAGAAACAGGTAAAAAACCAACAAGCAGAAACTAAAAGCCCCCGAAGAGGACATTTCTTGAAATTGAGTGTGGATGGCTGAAGCTAGAAAGGTGGGAATATCCAGAACAACAACTGGTTTAGACATGAGACAAAGGAGGGCTATGCACTCTTTGGACACCCTCTCGACCTCCCGAAGACCTAGCAACACAGAGATGAGAGCAAGAACTGGCTAGAGGTCATCGACAAATGAGGTCAAGGATACCATGTCCAAAGATGGAATTGAAGTAAGGCGGGAGTTTGAGATGGAGGAGAGGAACTCACTCTGTTGTTTCTAGGGTAGTTTAGAGAACTAATGGGACAGGGACAACTCCGTGAACTCGACATATTCATGGTTGTGTGGGAAACAAAGAACGTTCCTAATGAGTTGAGGCAATATTCAAAAAACCTTGTTTCCTTGAGCCGAGAGGAATACATTCTTGTCCTTGTCATAGGCATCTCTAAGCCAACACATGAATTTTGTGACTGGGAAAGTGGGTGGAGAAATTTGGTAGTACAGGCCAGACCGAATAACTCTAAACTGGTCTTGGCCTTTCACATGACTTTCTAATAGGTTAGGCCAGATGCGGGAAACACTGAAAGGGTATTGTGGGTCGCGAATGCTAGCCTGCGTATCAGTAAGAGGGTCAGGTCTAGGGATGGCCCTAACTTCGCGGGCTTGGGGAGTTTCTGGTTCAGACTTTTTAGACTTTAATCTCCCGACGACCATTTTGAAAGAGAAAAAGGAAGGGAAACTGTAAGGAACAGCAATGGCTAAATACCTGTGACCTGTGCGAAAAATCCAAGAAGGAAACCGATGCAGGGAGGGGGGGGGAGGTAAAAGTGACCTGCTTCTATAATCCAGACTTTAACTATTGGGTGAAAATGTAAAAATGAGTGATTTACCCAAATAAGTCTCGAGTGGGGTTAAACATGCCATATTTTACGAAAAATGAGGCTCAGGTGACAAATAGGAGGGTTGAAATCATAAGGATGTCGACACTGAGGCACATGGCACTGGGCTATTAGCTGTTCAAGACCAGGTAGGTGTGTGCCACAAGCCGGGTTAAAACTGGTACTCGTCATGTACCAGGTTCCCTGACATACCTTACCTTCGCCTTAGAGTGGGCCACCTATTTGTCCCGAGGGGTCCACCATAGAATTTCGGTGGGGGCTTAGGAAGTCCCTTCGTGCTATGCTACTGACTCACGGAATGAAAGAAATACACCCACACTGAGCTATGACATCATGTAATTTCAGGGGTTGAGACTCCCTTCTCTCTGTGCTTCCCTTGGTACCCCCGAAATTCTTCCACATGGCAGTGCCATTGGTACTAACCTACTATATGGCCTGCTGACCTTTCCTCTTAGTTCTAACTCCCTTTTCAATGTCTTTCCCACGTAGTCTTTGTGCGGAGGAATAACATGTATTTCCCTTATATGTTTTTGCCCACACATATCCTACAATAGTATCCCTAAGATCATTTCAAAATATTTCTTTTTCAAACCTTGTGTAATGAGGGGTACCATAACAACACCACCAAAAGTAAAGGAAAATAATTGCATACAAATCAGGCATGCTCTATCTGCAAAAATTATGGGCACTATACCCATCATTGCCTTGATATCCCACGATATAGGGATGATTTACACACCATTGATCTATCTTATCAATAGGATCCCTCCATCCAATCATTTGGAGATAAACCTTGGCCCATATTATACCTTGAAGGGGAAGAGAAGTCACCCGAAATACAACTATTTTTCCCTCCTCCGCCCAAGCCACCATACACCTACCAGGAACAGGGGAACTCGGTTGCAGTATCCTATTGAGTTACCATGCCTGTCGATTACTATAAACGGCTTGATCGAGTCTTTGGCCCAAGGTCACCTAGGCAACAATAATCTGTAACACTGTGATCAACACTTCATAAATTCCCAAAGGAGGTACCACACATTTGCACCTCCGAAAAAATAACTTTTTAGTGACAACAAGTATGCCCTCTCTCATATTTTTTTTTAGCACATGTCTTTCAATAATATTTGAATAAAGAAGATCCTTTCACTTCAGGTATTTTTTGTAGGTATCGTGAAAACCATCCATCTCTCCATCCATTGAAAGTTCCAGAGAAGGTATCATGCTACCCTCAACATGATAGAGTCCCACAAAAACTCTACATAAGAAACTAACCATATGTTACAAGCACCCAACCATGTTTATCCTCACCCCACCTTGCACATGATAAACATTCTCGTTGGTCGGTAGAGCCTCCCTTCCATGATGCCAATCACCCAAAGTACAACATATATCCAAAAATCATGAAGCTATGGTCGTACCACTTTAGTTCGAGAAGCACCTCATGCCCATATTACTCACCATTCATTAGTTTAAGTTTTACCATATCAAACTAACAACCCTTTCCGGGACTACCAGGTTTTCCAGGCTGATCAAAATTACTCTACCATGTCTTGCGTTAGACATCAATAATTTTTTCCTTTGTAGATGACTAAATTCTTATCCTAATATTTCTAATAGCAAAGTTCATAAACATTGTGAGTTCTATATCACATATATATATTATAAATGTCCAGAATATGTTTGATTTATCTGCCACATTTGTGGAAAATCGTCTCTTTTGTTTTGCCTAAAAACCCCCCACAACTACGTAAGGCCACCTTTCAAACAACTCTATTGTCTTTCCCAAAATACCCTAAACACTGATAGTCTCCAAATTGTCTCTGTAGGCTCTTTAGATAAATCAAGTACATTGGATTTTGCATCTTCAATAGATCAGTTTATCATAAACTCTGTTTTACTCTTGATGACCCCAAATTCTAAGTTTCAGTCCAAATTCCAAGTCCTAGGAAACTCCCACTAGGCCACCTAGGGTTTCACAAGTCATAGGGTGGATTTGGTATCCTAAAATATCTGTTCTATCTCTACAAGGAGGCTGCTTTCCAAAGAAGAAAAGAGACAAGTAAAATTTTCCATAAATTTATCAAAGTGCCATTCAAGAAAGGCCTCCTTGGCCTAGTGCACAAATTCTGCAAGGGACAGCTTCCCTTGCTTAAATTATTGCAAAAAGATCAAGATGGAAATCATCCTAGAAAAGAGGTAAGGTAATGGGGAAAATCATCACAAGAATACCATCAACAACAAAGAGAAATCAACAGGCATATATTTTAAAGACAGCCCTAAAACCTAGGAGTTTGGGAAGATTAACAAAATTGGTCAAAAAATGATGATAAAGCCTCCTTCATAATAGCAGATGGCATCCAAAGGGTTTCAAGCGGCCCTCTAGGGTTTGATAAAGAAGCACTGATTCCACCTCACCAAAAGGAAAAATGACAAAGAGTATGAGTGCAAGGGCTTGACTTTTCAAAGTATAGTCAGAGGCATCAAAAAGGATCAAAAGGAGGCAGACATAAGGTAGAGTACCAAAGGATAAAATCACTATTAAGCATGAGTTTACTATTGGGAAAATAAGGTGTTAAAATTCCAAAAAGGTATTAAGGGATAAAAGGAAAAAGTTGTGTAGGCACCTGTAAAAAACAAAAGTGGCCAAGGGGAGACACAAAATGGTTTAAAACTGGTAACTTTTCCAGCCAGAGATATATCACTGTCAACATGGTCAAAGAAGCAAACATGTAATTGGTCTAAAAAGCAGAAAAACCTCCAAAAAATGGTTTCCTTATCAAAATATATTCTACAAGAGATAGATTAGCCATGAGTGACACTTCTGAAGGACTTTCAAAGATGGCTACATACAAGAACACTGATAAGGACAAAATAAAACCTAATGTTTCTCACAATGGTGGCACATATGAAGAATAAAGGAGCTGGCGATTCCAACTGCTAGGGTTTCAACATCAAGAGGTTTTTCACTGCTTCACAAAGAAAACATGACAAAATGTCAGTTAAAGGAAGGTTAGAATTCTTCTCTTCAGTTTGTCCACGAAGCAATCAAAGGCATCATAAATACATGACTGAAGTTTCCAAGGTAAAGGTGCCAAAATGATCACAAGCTTACTGTTTATAAGTGTTGAAATTCATGGAAAGGATATAGTGAAGAAAACCTTCAAAAGAGGGCACTAATGTCACTGTCTGCCTATTTTCCTCAAAAAATTTGTCAAAATGGCCTTTTTTCTTTCCAAGAAAGGGTTCATGTTTCCAAGTGTGGGTAAGAGGAAATTTTTTGATCTTGTTCAAGAGTTGGTCAATCTAAGGGGAACATCAAGATGCTCTAGCAGGGCAAAAACCATGTCCTTAGAACTCTCCCACCTACAGGACAAAAAGACCAAAAAGATAGTGAAAAGAAATAAGGGAAAGAAAACATTATAAAAGTGGGTTTGGTCATGAAATTATTTTTCAAAAAGAAGTATAAGGGTCTTCTTTCCTTCTTACCACCTCATTTTTGTCTTTGCAGAAGAGAATGAGAGCTGTTGAAATCGTTTTAGGGTTTTTCTGCAAAAAAATGGTTGAAGTTTCAGGTGCTACGCACTGACGGAGGTGCTACGCATAGAGCCGTTGGCGCTGCGCACAGAGGAGGAAGATACAATGCTAAAAATCACTGTGCTACACATCGTAGAGGCAGCGCTATACATTAGTAGAGGCGCTGTGCACATGCCTAGTTCGAGCCTGACTTGCCCATTGTTCAAAGGCGCAGTGCATAGGGAGGCCTGACATGCACAATAACCTGCCCGAGGCACCCACACCCGACTCAGTGCTACGCAGAGCCCTGCCAACCGCCCAACCCGACCTGACCCGACGCAGTGCACAGGGAAGGCTCGACAAGAATGACCATTCGGGTGGTGCTACACATAGAGGAGTTTTGGCCAGATTTCCCCAAAGGTGGCCAAAATCAATTTTCTTTGCCCCAGGCTCCTGCAAAAAGTTAGACAAGGTTAGTAGTCACTTTCTCTGCCCTCGAAATTGATATTTTTACACCCATAATCAAAGGAGAATATCAAAAACCTAGAATTGGCCAAACCCTAATCTTCATAGAAATGAAATATTTAACCTTCTAGGGAAATAATTACCAATTTGAGAGTTGTCATTAACGTCAATACACTCAATACAAGCTAAGCCTCCTCCTAAACTCTAAAAGCATTCCTAGACTTACTTCATTTTTCCCTCATTTGCTAAAATCTTCCCTCAGCATCACTCATTTGTCCTCCCTAGACCTAAATCTCTCACCAAGCTAAAAACCATTTTGTTCAAGGATATAATTAGCCACCATGTTCGGAGAAGATATCAGTACTAGTAGTGATGAAGGCCAAAGGCCTATCAAGCCAAAACACAAGGGATGAAGGAATAACAGGTTTGAGCCTTTGGATACAATTCAAATCACCTCTTCTCCCATGATCCTTGCATGTTTTACAGATGTTGGGTGCTATCAGTTCTGTGAGAGGGTTAAGCAGGTCCAAAACCACTGAGTTTTGACTAGGTTGTTCATTCTCAGCCTACAAAACCACCAAGTCAACCTAGTAAATTTTTAACTATCATATGAATCCATTTCCAAAGCCACAGAAATACAAAATATTGGCGAGAGGTGGTTCAAGCAGAAGAAATTGGCCTTAAGCTACTATGAGCCCTTCCTCAAACCTAGATATCAATAGGGCTGCAAGGTTGTTTTCCCTTTCTCCCACCTGTTAGAGAGATATGCCCTACTGATGTGGCAGATCATCAATTATTTCACTTGTGAGGGGAGGTACTCCAGAATTTATTCATATCACATAAGGCTGCTAATGCACTTCACTAGGGTTAAATTTCTAAACCTAACATACTATCTCTATCGGAGCATTGAAAAAATGGCTTCAGTGGTCAAGAAAAGAAGTTATGCCCACCAAATGCAAAGCATTTTTCACAAATCCTTGGTTAAGATGATTGTTTTGCACCAGCTAGAGCAACAGGGAATTCCTTGGGAAGTTTTCATCTCACATGATGTATTTGCAAATCCCCAAGCCTTCATTCAACAAAATCTGCCTTCCACTTCACACTCACTTACCTCCACTGCTCCATTACTTCCACCTATGCCTTCTACACAAGGAAACCTACCTCTTTCCTCTTCCCCTGATGCATCAAGTGAAGATGATGACAGTGGTAATAATGGACAAGCAGGTGGAAATAGCAATAAAGAACAAGCATATGACAGTGGAGATGAAAAAAACAGTGAGGTATATATAGAGTTAAATGAGGAGCAAGGAGGTGACATTTGCAATAATGAACAAGAAGATGTTGGTGGAAATAATGAAAACAGTGGGGCAGACACAAATTTTAATGAGGAAGAGCAGGAGGATGATGATGACAAGGAGGAGGGAGATAAACATGGCAGTCATAAAGACAAAAACAGTGGGCACGTGGATGATGATAGTGATGGTCATGATGCTAATGAATCACTCCCAAGTACATAAAAAGGTGTTGATGACGACCAAGAATATAGTGAAGACAATGATGAGGGTGATAGTCAACAAGAATGTGAACATGACAGCCAAGAGAAAAATGTGCATGAGCATGACAGTGAGCACAGTCATAGTGCAAACAGTGACCATATGAATTAAGATGATGAACTTGAAGAAAAAGAGGGAGATGATGAGGAAATAGAAGATCAAAAACAAGGAAATGATGAGGCTAAAACAGAGTTTTAAGAGGCATGTAGTGACCAAGGAAATGACACTGATAGGACAGTCAATGATGAGAAAGAGAGCCAAAGAGATACTCGTGATAGTCATGACAGATGTCATGAGTTTCATGACACAAATCAGCCTTCTAATGATGATAAAAGTGAAGAGAGCCTAGAGGATCATGAAGAAAAATAACCTTATGAGGAACAAGGTCAAAGTGAGGCAAGTACAAAAGCTGATGATCAATTTGAAAGCCAAAGTGATAGTATAGAAGGTAGTGAGGAGGATAATGATGATGATGATGCTAAAGATAAAAAAAAACAGTGACCCAATGAGGCATGAGATGACTCATGGAAGCCATGGAAAAGTTAAAAAGCCAGTGACAACAACAAGGGTCACAACAATGATGAAAACAATTTCAAAACTACCATTATCACTCCTCTCACATACGCATACCACAAAGCGAAGAGAGATGTGTTTGCTGCCTCAAAAAAACAAAGGGCCATCTCTTCTCAAGCTATCAAGTCATTGCACAAGGGAAAGGAAAATATGGAAAGGGGTGAGTAGCAGGTAAATATGAGGAGAAGCAAGAGAATCAAGAAAACTTCTCAAGAACCTCAATTCATTGATCTAGATAGTGACAATGAGGACAAGGATATGAGCACCAAATTGCTACTCTTAACCAAATATGCATAGCTTAAGGAGTGGGAAATATATTTCAAGATGGAACAACGTGTGATTCAGTATTACAAGAATGAGCATGGACAACTTGTTTCAGAGTTTCTTTATAGCTTTATTTATGATGCTCAGGAGTTCCCTCTTCATAGATTGGTAGGCATGGACAACTTGTTTCAAAGTTTCTTTATAGCTTTATTTATGATGCTCAGGAGTTCCCTCTTCATAGATTGAGTTATTGTGCTACCTTATATGTTTTCCAAAATTCTTAAGGTGAATTTGATAAAGTTATAAGCTCTTATGCTTTCTATGTTTCACTGAAATGTTTATCTTGGATATTTATTCATTTAAAGTATTATCATTGAGTAAATGGTTTGCCCTATATCATGCTTAGTATCTTTTTCTTATCATATTTAAGACCCTCTTTTTCATAGGTATTTGACAAAGGATTCTTGATTTCCCTTTGCCCCACCTTATTCACAAACTTGATGTCCATCCCATTTCATTCATAACCTTAAGGATCCATTAACATTGCTAAATTGGCCTAGCACCACACTCTGATTCATTATTGAGACACTCGTGACTTTTATTGACTCCATAGCCTAATGGCTTTGACAGACTCTCACTCCACCTATCCTACTTGACTATCTTACCCAACCAAAACAATCAACAAACCCTACACTTAACAACTAGCCTAAAATCAAAACCCTAGAACAAAAATAACACACCCTTTGCACCCAATAGAGAGATCCCTCTTTGAGTCCAGGAAGGCTAGGTCCTAGGAATCCAAAAACTGGTTCCATGTTACGCTGTCATTTGGTCTACCAATCCGCCAAATCATGGGACACTAACACCTCACATTTTTCCTACCATCCCGCCATCAACATAGCCCATCTGTGACATTTTCCATCCGCTTCATCAACCCCACACATGAGAGCAACCAATGGGGCCCCCACCCTCAGCGAAAACGCCTTCCTCACATCATCAGTGAGTGAACACTTTCATGTTTTGGGGCACCCGTATTTGTGTTTTGTACAAACCAAACCCCATTGTTTTATTCTTTTGGTAAGTATAAAAAGGCCGCAAATGGTGCACTATGTCCCCCACCCACCCATTCTTTTTTTCTCACATGGCAGTAGTCCCTCGTCACCCTTGGTCAGAGTACCACACCCTCATGCATAAGCCACCATGACATTCATAACCAATATATACCCACCCTAGATGTCCTACCAACTCGAGGGATTTCCCCATCAGAAAAAGTTATGACTGTTGTCAAGCTGCTTTTTATACTCCGACCTTGGGCCACTAAATCCCCATCATCAGTTCTTAGTCAGCCCTCACCATCATGCCTATCTTAAACCCATCATATCCAAGATATTGATCCCATGTATCAGTGACTCTCTCGTTCGGTTGAGGTTTCCTTTTTGTCAACATCAACACCTCTTTTCCAAAAAGGAAGCGGTACCTGGGATCACCGCTCTCCACAAAAGGGACATCCTCGGATGACACTGTGGGAGACATCATTGCCCATAGATGTCATCGATCCTCTTGAAATTCAACTACAACACAAGCTTTCATGCTAATATGGTATCGTACCTTAAAATAATTTCACATTGATCAAATTCGTTGAATATTCGTTCCTTTATAAGCGTCTCTTTCATCAATGCTTACACAGGAAGGTCGCAGCCATACACCTATGCGTACAATATATGACATACCAAGTTTTCTGCATATGGGTACCACATTCCACCCATCGTCAAAGAAAAAACGCCCTTGAGGGCGTCAGAAATCGTCATCATCAACCAACAGATCAATAAAATACTTGTGACATAGACAGAATCTGTATTTGTCAAATATATTTGTTTAACTAGCTAAAGCATCATGAGCATGGGACATGCCCGCCTCGTAGAAAATTTTGCTATTTTATTATACCATTGCTTGAAGGGATCCCATAGGACATGGTCACCCTTCAACCTAGTATAAGGTGTCTCCAACTCTGTGCTACACGCAGGTCTCTCTCTCTCTCCACATAGTACATAGAAAAGAAACTATAATGTATTTCGGCTATATAGTTCTTCCTAGACCTCATGCATTAGGAGGCAACTATTATCACTGCAAAATTAGGCAACTAAAGATGAAATTATTAAATATCAAGCATAAGGATTTACAGGGATGAGAGACATTAAAAAATCTAAAGTATTTAAAAAATATCTAAGTTTTAAAGTGAAAATAAAATTTTGCACCGAAGGAACCAGCAAAATGCGCCTTTGCGCGGCTTTTCCTCAAAAATCCACATGGTCTTGAGAGTGGCAGAAGTAACTTTCAAGGACCACAAGGCACACTCTAGGACATTTATCTAACACTTGAGGCTGCCTAAGGATAGCTTCCCAAGCCTCCTTGGGAGCTCAAGGGAGCACACAATGGAATAAATGTGGCACACAATGGAATCACCCTCCTCTCTTGGATCACCATCCAAAATGTACCAAGAGAGGGGAGGAGAATTTGAATTCTCCTATAAAAGACCACCAAGAGATGAAAAATTTGAGAACACATTGTTATGCTGACTATAATTTCCCCAATAAATACCAGTAATCTGTGATCCAGAGTAAAGATACAAGGGACTCAATTGTTGGCCATCCAACAACTCCAGTCCACCATAGTAGAGAGAGGGAGACTTTGCGCCAAGGTATATCGGAAGTAAATACATCCTTGCATCAGGACTTGGAATTCCCTATTTGTAAGGGCCCCTTGGCAAGTGGGTAAACGTTTTATCCTTCATTTCTACAACAAGCACTCAATAAGAGGGGACATAAGCGCCACCATTTAGATTATTGAAGTTGTTTGAATCTATTTAGATATTTTGTATTATTTGTTTTAGTTTAGTTTTTATGTTTGAATATGCATTTTATTCTTCTATCTAGTATGTTTATGTCTTAGCATGTTCCCTAACTTGCTTGACTCCATTTCTTTTCTGCCTGTGACCAAGAACTTAAGAGGGAAAAACCACTCCTCTAAAGTAGGTGTGATTTGGTACATTCGTATGCTAAACACACAAACATCTAGTATGGGAGTAATGAAATTACAAGGAGAAGGAACTCTCTATAACATCATAAATGGCACCGAGAAATGGGGTTCAATGAAAGGGAAACTAGGAAATTGATAATTGTCTTTGAATTTGGTTACCAATGTCTATGCTTTCCTATAATTTGAATTTTTCAACTTAAAATGATATTTATTCTTCCTATGATCTAGTTATAACACTTTCCTTTGATTAAATAGGTGTTGATTTGATTTTTTCATTGCAATTATACTTTTATTAGTATCCATGAATTGATTTCCCTTCATATAAGCCATTAGATGAAGAGCTAGGGTGACATTTACAATTCATTAACTAGGATCATCATCACGAGTAGATACACCATAATGATAAGAAAATGTGTATTGTACATATAGTGCACATTATGCCTTAGGTTTGTATGGACCTAAGGTTTATGATTAAATTTAACAAAAAAAAGGAAAATGTTCTTACCATGGCTCTCATAGCCCGTGAAATTATATTCTATGAAGGGTAAATTATTTTAGATTCCATGTTTTTCAATTACTAATGTATGAAACAAGGAAAAAATGGAAAATAGAAAGAAAAAAATATGGTCACACACCATCAATAGTGAAAATAATTATTTTCTCATAGAATATCTTACAAGAGAAAACCTAATTAGAAGGTGATGTTGTCCCACCCCCTTTTCTATAGTATGGGAATATTGCAAGTATAACGAGAACGCTCTCTATGGGGGCTACTTAAAACTTGTGGCTTGTTCGACTACTAAAAAATACCAAGCTCCTGATCCGGGTCGATATTGGTGGCCACCCACCTATTCCACTTGGGGCCCCATCGTTGTCTCTTTCATTTTTTTAGTTTCGGCACAACTTACTATTTTTAGCATTTTTTCAGGTCGTGAACTTTTAGAGCCATTTTGGGACCCTAAAAGACATTTTTTGGGAAAACCGAGAGAAACATGGCTACATGGATCAAAGTTTCCCACATCAAAAGTTGTAGTACTCAGATATATATTACTAATGAGGTATGGTTTGCATCAAACAGATATCGTATGCCAATGTTATGTCCCAGGGAAGTTGGAACACCAATTTATCCAAACGTGGCCCATAGTTTTTGCGCTTCATCTCCTAGGGTTAGGTTTTTGGATGTTTAGGGTTTTCCATTGTTCCAAAATAGTAAATAGGCCCTTGAGCCTCATTGTAACTCAGTTCAGAGACCTATAGCCACCACATCTCTTCTCAGAGATAAGCTGCCAACACCCTAGCTAGTTTATTTCCATTCTGTCTGTACCCAAATTTTAGTTCTTTGATATTAATGACATGAAGTGTTATTTCCGCTACATCTTTGTATTTATGGTTACATGTGTAATTTTTTGCATTCCTGAATAAATATTTCATTGCGAGGCTGATCTTTGCATGTACCCAACAAGGTCATGGTATAAGGAGTAAGGGCTCGATCTGGTTGAACCTTTGCAAGATCTGTCTCGCAAACCCCGAAGGCCGCCCATGGGGGACAAAAAGAGAGATGAGGGAGTGGGAGATCCTATCAAAATATTGCTTGAGGAGGCCCTAAAAAAACAAAGGAATGCGATGATGGATAACTTTGCCAAGATCCTTCAACGACTACCCACCAGTGGCGCATCTGCATCCATAAGCCACTCTAGAGGCACGACTCCCTTTAAGGTACAAGTAAAATTTGAGATTCCCATATTTGAGTGTCAAATAGATGAAGATGTTGTAGATAGATGGTTCAATCTATTATAAGGGTATTTCTAGGTTCATGAATTTTCCGACCGGGAGGAGATTATTTTTGCACTCCTCAAAGCTACCCCCCATGTCAATGACTGGTGGGAAACCTACTATGAGAAAAAGGGCGAGACAAAACCCAATCTGTTCTCAGCCGAACCCACTTGGAATTATTTCTAAGACGCCATCTAGGAACAATACTATCCCATGGGGAGCTATGAGGATAAGTAGATACAATGGACCATGATGTGACAACAGAGGGATCAAGATGTGCATGAGCTGACGAATATGTTCTATACCTTGCACACAAAGTTGGGTATCAAAGATTTGGAGAACAATTTGGTGCTAAAGTATCGCAGTTGCTTGCATAGATACATTTAGGAGGAAATGGAGTTCCTTGACATCTCCTCGCTTGGTACAGAATACCGGTATGCTGCCAAGATTGAGCAGAAATTCAAATAGAAGAAGCGAGACTTTGGATCTACGAATCAAAAGGGAAAGGTGCCCCCAAACCGTAGAACAAAGGAAAAAGCTAAGGCATGGCGACCCAAGACAACTTATGAATGCCACAAGCAAAGAGCAACACTGCGTAGCCAAAGAAGGACACAAGAAAGTGGTGTGAGTTCCATAAGAGCTCCATTCACAACACAAGTGAGTGTCAGGCCAAGCAGTCGTTGGTGGCTAAGATGAGGGCTTCTAAATCATATGCATGCTTTGACTCTAAATCAAAACCTGCCAAGGGGAATGACAAAGGGAAGCAAATTATTGATGTAGAGCCCAATGCCACTGTTGCCACTGCGAAGATCTAGAAGGAGGATCTGGAAATCCAGAGGAGGAAGAGTGGCTCTTCCACTCCCAGATGTGGGTAAAGGTTTACCCACTACAGTTTATTGTCGACAATGAGAGAGAAAAGAACCTCATTTCAGTAGATGTAGCGAAGTGGTTGGGCTTGCCGACCATAGTACACCCACAACCACACAACATCGGGTGGCTTCACCAAGGACGGGATCTCCACGTCATCCAGCAGTGCCACCTTCCCTATAGCATCAAGCCCTTCACGGATGAGGTATTGTGTTACATTACTCCTATTGATGTTTCTGATGTATTATTAGGCCAACATACTTGTGGAAGCGACATGCTGAGTACAAGTCCCGGCCTCATGCTGTTATTGTTACTTTGGGAAATAAGTTTTATAGGATACCAGAGGTACCACCTCCTCCCACTATCTCTTTCGTTATTGCAACACAATGCAGTAAACTCATTTCCAAAACCAAGAAATTTTTTTTCCTGATGATCCATCCCTAGGGAAAGAAGAAGACTGTGGCCACGATCTCCAGACATGGCTCCTGTACACGACAACAACAAATGGACAAGGTTATGGAGGATTATGGGGAAATATTCACCTCACCCATAGGGGTTGCTCTACACTAATAGGTCAAGCACCCCATTGACCTGTCCCCAGGTGCATCGCTACCTAATGGAGTGATCTATAGGTGCTCTGTTATGGAGAATTATTAAATCAAGAGGTAGATTCAGGAGATATTGTAGAAAGGTCACATCCAGCGAAGTTCATCACCTTGTGGGAGCCCGATTGTCTTGGTACATAAGAAGGATGGGACTTGGAGACTCTGTATTGACTATCGGGCACTGAACAAGATCACTGTTTGAAATAGGTACCTGATCCCATGGATTGATGACCTTCTCAACCAACTAAAAGGGCCAAAATATTTCAGAAAGATTGACTTGAAGTCTAGGTATCACCAGGTACCAATCAAACTCTCTGATGTGTGGAAGACTACTTTAAAAGTCAAGGAGGGCCTTTTCGAAAGACTCGTCATGCCTTTTAAGTTGACGGATGGTCCCGCAACCTTCATGCGGTTGATGGATGACATCTTGAATCCATTCACCAACTCATTTGTAGTGGTGTACTTGGATGACATTCTGATCTTCAACCAAACTTGGGAAGAGCACCTCCACCACATCTGAGAAGTCGTCCAAACACTACGACAACACAAGTTGTGTGCCAATTTGGAGAAGTGCACTTTTGGCATGACCAGGGTTCAATATCTAGGATACATTATTGATGAAAGGGGGATGCATGTGGATCTAGCCAAGATCCAAATCATTTGGGATTGGCCAACCCCAACCACTCTAACAGAGCTTCGCAACTTTCTAGGTCTTGCTAATTTCTACTACACGTTCATGTTGGGATTCTCTCATATCACTTGGTCCTTGAGTCAAGTCACCAAGGGAGGAGCGAAAGAAAAATTATTTTATTCAAATTCTCAATAGAAGGCATTCTTAGAATTGAAACATTGCCTCTATTCTGCCCAGTGCTCACACTACCAAACTTGCAACAACCATTTTAGATCGATACAGATGCCTCTGACTATGCTATTGGGGCAGTTCTTACTCAACATGGGCATCGAGTGGCATATCATAGTGAGACATTCTTCGACACAGTTCGGAAGTATCCCACTTATGATAAAGAAATGTATTCCATTGTGCAGGCTTGTCGACAATGGAAGAATTACATTTTTGGGAAGGAAACAATCATCCACACAAACCACCGACCCCTACAGTTCATACAGACACAAGGGAAGTTGCAGAACGATCGCCATCAGAAGTGGTCCACATATCTACAACAATTTCATTTGGACATCAAGTACAAGGGTAGCACCAATAATGTTGCAATCTGCCTCCGCTGACCATCGATCATGGCCATAACCACTATTCTCAACTCTTTTGGGCACAAGACTTCTGATTGGCTGCTTCTCTACAAGAGTAATCTAGAATTCAGCCACACATACAGGGAAGTCTTGGGGGGTACGCAAGTTCCAAATTTTCACCTCCAAGATGCACTATTATGTTACCTGGGGCACCTTTTTGTTCCTTCAAGAGAGCATGCCAAGATGATATGGGAAGCGCACTACAATTTTGTGGTTGAGAAAATAGTGGCAGTACTGTAGAAGTATTTATATTGGTTGAACCTTCGACAGGATGTCGGGAAGTACATGAAATCCTGCACTTCTTATGTGATTGCCAAATCAACCATCAAGAAGCAAGGCCTCTATACTCCACTACCTACCCCTAGTCCACTTTGGGAATCTATCTCCATGGATTACATGTCGGGCCTTCCTTCTACTAAGCATGGAAATGATTATTTTTTCATGGTCGTCGACAGATTCTCAAAGATGGCCATTATGGTGGCCTACAAGAAGAATATCACACCAGAAGACACTGCTAAACTCTTCTTTGAATGAGTGTGGGTGCATTTTCGGATCCCACAGTCTATCATATCATATCGCGACAGCAGGTTCCTCAACACATTCTAGTCTAGCCTCTCATGAATGTTAGACACCAATCTCACCAAGTCCACAACTTTCCATCCCCAAACTGATGGCCAAACAGAGGTCGTCAACATGATGATTGTACACATTCTGCGCATGTACAATTCAAAGCATCCACACACATGGGATGATAGCCTCCCCTATGTACAACACAGTTATAATCGGGCTCTCCACAGCTCAACAGGCTACAACCCCTTTCAGTTGGGCTTGGGATTCCAGCCACTATGTCCCATTGGCGTAGCCATGCCATTTGCGGCTACTCAAGCCAATTCGGCTCATGTACAGTCTAAAGCTAACAAAGTAAACAACTTCATTGAGCGCATTTAGCACATCTACCAACAGATTCATGACATATTGGATAGAGGAAATGCTAAGTACAAGAAACAACATGATCAACATTGGGTGCCACACAACTTCTAGGTGAGTGACAAAGTGTGGCTACATTTGCAGAAGGAGTGCCTCATTGGACACCACCACAAGCTTCGGCCGCTCCGATATGGGCTATACAACATCACCAAGGCTGTAGGGAAAAATTCCTTTGACCTTAGTATTCCATCATTCCTTGGTCTGCACCCAGTATTCAATGTACACCACCTTTGTCACTAGTTCCTACCTCTACTGGACACCTTTGACATTGCAGAAGAACTCACACCAAAAGAGTTAAACCCAGACTCCATGGAACAGTCCACCACAGATTGTATCATGGACATGAAAATTAAGATCACTCGCCAACAGAAGATCCAACAGTCTCGGGTTGTCAAACCTAGCCAACTCCCTCACCAAGGCAAGTGGTTCACTAGGGACCAAGTTCAGTAGAAGTTTCCTCATCTCATGGAGGAAATCAGCGCAATGGGGACCATTGCTTCCTAAGGGGGGAGGAATTATCCAAGTGGATATTGGTGGCCACCCACCTATTCCACTTGGGGCCCCACCATTATCTATTTCATTTTTTTAGTTTTGGCACAACTCACTATTTTTAGCAGTTGTTTTGGTAATGAACTTCCAAAACCGTTTTGAGGCCCTAAATGACATTTTTTGGGAAAACTGAGAGCAACATGGGTCAATGGACTAAATTTTCTCACATAATAATTTGTATTCCTCAGATATATCTTTCTAATGAGGTATGGTTTGCATCAAACAGAGATCGTATGCCAAAGTTACATCCCCGAGAAGTTGAAACACCAATTTACCCAAACGGGGCCCATAGTTTTGTTGCTTCATCTCCTAGGGTTAGAGTTTTGGATGTTTAGGTTTTTCCATTATTTCTAAATAATAAATAGGCCCTCGAGCCTCATTGTAACTCATTTCATAGGCTTGTAGACGCCACATCTCTTCTTAGAGATAAGCTACCAGCACCCTAGCTAGTTTATTTCCATTTTGTCTTTAAGCACATTTCAATTCTTTGATTTAATGAAATGAAGTGTTATTTTTGCTGCATCTTTGTATTTATGGTTACATGTGTATTTTGTTGCATTCTTGAATAAATCTGGATCACCTTCTCTATTACTCTTTCTTACTCCTACTCCTACTTTCTCTTCTATACAATAGAACAAGATACAATTGCATAGAATATAATCACTACTCCTCATACTGGCATCATTTAGGGTTTTGATTCAACTCCTTAAATTCTCAACTAAATTCATGAATTTGATCCTTCAAGAGTCTTGCTGAGATTTCACATTTGGCTAACCTGTTTTTCATGATAAATGGGGATTGGTATACAAGGAGACGCCCATCCAAAAACTTAAGTCCACGATCTTAGCAACGATGGTGACTGGTCTAGTCACCATGGTGTAGACCAATTTGTACATTTTGTCTGCAAATAAGTGCATATGGTACATCACTTTTTCCAAGTGGCTTGTTCCCCAACCAATGGGAATGGTGCAAAAATACATCGGACAATTACAGGCAGCAATGTCAAAGCCAATGTAGAGGATGAGCTCCTGTGATTCCCTCACCCACTTCCAGTGGACAGGGAGTTAGCTATATCATAAATAAAAATATTTTCAATGCTTTATTGGAGCACAAAGAGGTTTTTAGTTGCAAGGCTGCGGGATTCTACTCCTACAATGACTTCATTGCTGTTGCCAATTATTTTCTCGTCTTCACCACCATTGGAGATCTCACTACTCACAAAACAGAGCTCGCTACTTTCTTTGGCCAAACCTCCCACGAAACCACAAGTTATACTTACACATATATTCCCTGCTTATTTATTTATCTAATTTTACTTTATTTATGGCTAATTTGGAAATAATGTTGTTAAAATAGGTGGATATTCAGAAGCACCAGATGGCCCGTACTCCTCGGCCTATTTCACCTCCAAGCATCCTCCTAATGGCTCTGTATATGTGGATTTATATACTATGGGGAAGGGACCATTCAAATGTTATGGTTGGTAATTTTAGTAATATTTTCAATTTCAATTCCATTCACGATATTCTAAAAAAATGCACGAAAAAAAATACACATGAAATTTAACAATAACGCATCGTTTACTCTTACAAGTCAAGGTATTCACTAATATATGCATCCTTAAATGAAATAAACAAAATACACAATCAAAGTAATCATGAGGTGAAATTAGAAATCTTAATTAATATTTAAAGGAATAAATAAGCCAAAAAAACCTCTTGAATTTTGCAATCTACAATCGTAGTAGAAACTATATTTTATAGATTAGATAAAATTAAATGATTAAAAACCAAAATCATAAGAGAAAAATGAATTCCCATGGGACATAAATACCATTCAACATACAATCTGTAACCTGACAACAACTAGATGTAGAAAATTAGGAAGAAAAAGGGGTAGAGAACAGGGAAAATATTCGAAACCAAAATTGAAAATGGGAAAATAATTGACTATATGAAAATTGATACCTGAATGAAATAAAGTGAAATAAGGTACAACGATTGTGTTCAGAAAATCAACCAAAATTCGAAAACATAATGAAGAACAACAAGTGTACATCCATATTTAAATGGCACCAAGGGGAAGATGGCTCATTCGTAAAGAGACATGTATAGTCATTGCAAACTGCAGTATACTCACCAGAGGCACTTAGTCCCTAATTCTTGTGGGAGGGTCCACCACCTATGGTGATCTAACGACGCAAAATTTTCTAGTTGTCTAACACAAAGGTCGATGACCCACCAAAGGACATAGTGACACAGGAGGGGAGTTCTTCCTAGAGGAACGCCTTACGACGTAAATATTATTATTTTTATTATTGTAAACAATTTTATATTTCATACTAGGAATATACATATTTCGGTCTGTATATAACTTATTCCTTCTCAAAAACAAGGCTAGAAGTCATTACATTAAAACTGATTATGTCACTCAATAAATTGAATCTATGCGAGGAGAATCTCAAGCGTTCATCCCAACTATCAAATATATATCCAATTATATCCAATTAAAAAGATGTTATTATTATTATTAATTTTTTTTAATAACAAAAAATATTAAGTATTTTTTTAATTATATTATTAAAATAAATAAAAAACTATATTTATTTAAAAAAATGGATAATACAAAATATATTACGATATACTAACATATTTGTCATTGAATTTAAGATTTTTTTATCCATATCATGAAATGTAAGAAAAATTTAGGTAAAAATCACATCATTAGTGGCTTTTCGAACATGTTAATGACATACTCTAACTTATAGACAAAATAGGTTTTTCACCTAGTGATATAATTTCAACCAATATTTTGATTTTGATTTGTTTAAAATACATTTTTGAATGTAGAAATGGTTTCAATACCCTCAAAAATCCCTAGAAATTATACTAAGTCTATGTTAATTATGGATGGCATTTTATTATTAATATTTCTTTCCTGTACATAGTGGGGAAACCCATCATAACTCAGTGATCGAACTAGCAGTGGAGACAAAAGTCAATGTAAAAAATCACTGTAATCAATTAATGCAAGGGTGGCTCAACACATAACTATTATTTACGAAAAATCAAACCACATTGAACTAGCCTCTATTGGTAAGGAGTGGGCTTTCACTTTTGGTTGATGCCTTGATTTTTTTGACACAAAAACATAGGCTCTTAGCAAAACAAAAGCATTTTTAGAACCAACTCCAATCTCATATATTTATGAATTATCATTATTATTATTATTTATATCTATATAGTATTAAAAAATATATTAATAATATTATTCTATATTTTTTAATTAATTTTTTTTTATATTAATTTATATTTTAATAATTAAAAAAATATTAAAAAAAAAAAATTATAATAATATTTTTGTGTATTTTAGTTACCAGTTGTCTTTATTGAGACTTATGGGAAAAGCTAGACTTTTGGGAAGCTTTTCTAGTGGATTTTTTGGGTCTAATTTCTCTACTATCTAGCACAAATTTATTGAAATCACAAGCTTGGTGGGTAAGCCCAGCACAATCAAAGTTCCTTAGGAATTTGTGAGGGTGTTGAATCTATATACACACTCAAAAAAGTAGTTTAAGTAACACAAATCAAGATTTCACCTCAAATGTTTCCGCCCTATTTGGACACGAGAAACTCCAAAAAATCACACTAAAAACAACTCTTTATTTATTCAAATATAGTATATAAAATATTGGTTGAATTTTTATTAACTTATGAAATTAAAACCACTTCAACTTCACTAATTTAAAAACATAAAAAAGTTATAACCTCAAATATTTATTGTAATGGATTAAATTAAATGTTTTTCCGATTGATAACATCATTAAGATTTAGTCAACATTTTAAACCATATTAGACAAAGTGAAAAAAATATTGCATTAATATCACTACATAATCTTTACACAACATTAATTAATATTTGTTGACGTATATCAACTTCATTTATTTAATAAATGTAAATGTAGGTGTGGTATTATATGAACAAATATATTAGGGAATGCGAGGAAGGAACAAATCTATAAATCTGGAATGAATGTGATTGGCACGTTATTAATGCTTAGGGAAAATAATGTGTGAAAAGTGACTTTACGAATGCATGCAGGTTCATCCATGGTCGTATATGTTCCCGACTATTTGCAGTCTCCCACACTTTTGAAATCCACTTACCGCTGAGCGGTCGAATCCGATATCTATAAAATATCCGAAATTTCCAGTATTGACCAGATCTTCTGTTACATGACACTTCCTCTTCAGGGAGGCCAAAAGTCAGGCACTCAAAGGTACGTGGTAGAAGGAGAAAACTACTTGGAGGCGCGGCCGTAATTAAGAAAAGATGGTCGAAATGAAATCCAGTTTTTGGTAAAATTGAAGGTTCAAATCCAAGCCACATCCAAGAAGGCCACAGTAAAGCACGAAACTCTGTGGCAAGAAATATCGGAAAAGATGAAAGGACGCGGATATGTAAGAAGTGCAGAGATCTGTGTTCGGAAATGGATAAATCTGGTAAGAGGATGCAAGAGTCCACGCGAAAAGGACCCACTGCGAGAAGTGTACGAGGAAATAGAAAAATTGTGCAACGCACAACCAGACCGCAGGACTGGTAAAAGTTCGGTGTTATTATTTGCTAATGCTTTTGTATGTAAATCTTTTTTTTTGTTTTTTTTTGGTAATTCAGAGGAATAAGCAATATCAGATAACTTTCACACCTTAGGGGTGGGGTGAAACTTTAGGTTATCACTATAACTTTTCAGGAATTGTCTAGCTTGCAAGAACGGTACTTAGATAAGACAAGATTCGAACTCGTGAGTGCTGTTATTGCTTTAATAATGTATCCACTGGCCACTAAACCATGCCACTGCCAAGCAAAGATAAAAATCACATTATTAGAATTTTGTGTAAAAGTTTGTGTAATAGTTTCTAACTATTTAGTGTTTTTAAGATTTTGTCAAAAGATTTTCTACTATTTAGTTTTTTTTAATTTAGTGTTTTTCTAATTATATTTAATTATCTACTGTGGTTCATGGTCATGGTCATGGTCCATTTAATTGATTTTAATGTAATTTTTTTTTAGTTCAAATATGTATAGATTTTGATTTGTCAAAATATTTTTGGTGAACTGACCACCCATCATTAAAAAAGAGAGGGCGAATTTTAGTGCAATGACCACACTAAGTAGAATGATGAGTGGTAAATCCACACTAAGTATTGGACTAATCAAAATCTATACACGAGTGAACTTCAAAAATGACTACTAGCTGTAGAAACATGTAGGCTCAGTTGTTTCTTTTTCCTCTACATATAAGCTCAGTTGTTCCTATTTCCTTGACTTCACTGATTATCCAGTCAGGAGAAGGGCGATAAATATTGATACAGCACGACGTGGCAAACTCCATGAACCTCCTTGTATTGGCAATAAGGAGGATAAGGATGAGATTACTGAGACAAAAGAGAACAATCAAGGAGGATAAGGATGAGATTACTGATCAGACAAGAGAGAACAATCACATTTCTTTAGCCCGTGTTGGGCGAGGCCAATTCAGAAATTCTTGAACCCCAACGTATTTGGAACCAGGAGGACGTCATTTTTTAGGCCAGAGAGAGGAACCTCATTTTGCTCCCCAGTGAGGCACTGGATGCCATGCTCACCAATGACTTCATTTCCTTTCCCATTGACCTACAACCAGAGGTGAACATAGATGACATACCTACGGTTGACTTTTCATCGGAGATAACGATGACGCCTTTTTGGCGTTACTATCTCCATATCAAGTAATGTAAGTGTTACAGACTATCTCCATATCAAGAAATGTATTGTAAGTGTTACAGAGTCTGTAACCATAGTCAAGCAATTTGCCGTGTGTAAGTTAGAAAATGTTTGTTTCATTCCTATGAGCACTGGTCGCTCAGCACAATGGATTTGGCATCCTTATATGTTTTTAAGAAGTTCAAGCACAATGCATCTCGCATCCTTGTATGTTTTAAAGAAGTTCAAACAAGCTACTTTATTTTGGTATTTAGGTCTAATGTTACAGCTACCTCTCTATAAAAGAGTAATTTAGGTCCATAGCTATTTTAGGAGAGAGAGTATTTGATTTTTTTGTTTTGTAGCATATTCTCTTATAAAAGTTTATTTGTGATTTCATATTAAAGAAATTTTTAATAGGACAACTGATCATCATTTATCTAAGACCAAGTTTGTTAAATTCAAATTCACTAAAAGGGCTATTTAAATTAAAATAATATTAATTATTAAACTAAATAAAAAATATTAATTATTAAATTAATAAAAAAATGTGTAATACTAATTTAAATTACTTTTAAGTATAAAATTATGATGATTTCATGCTTGTAAAATCAAACATAATTTGAAGAAAAAAAAATATATAGAAGAACATGTTAGGGTAATGTTACAGTAAAATATAAATGAATAATACTTTTATATTAAAATTTAGCGAAGTAATTGTATAATGTGATTTAGTTGATTATATTGTTATATGTTTTTTTTTTTTTAATATTATATGTGAATCACCATATTATTATATGACATTTTCTTCTATTTACCTTCTCTAGTAATATAGTATGTAGATTGAATTATCTCACCACCATTGCAATATTTTTATGATAATATTTTATGATTAAGTTAATAAATATTTTAATATTTTTTTTGTCATATTAATAACATTGTTATTATTATGATAAAAAAAAATTTAGCAAGTGTTTTTTCCATAGAAAATGAAGATGGCATATTTATTACTAAACTCTATCTAGCAGACTATGGTAGAGATGTTGTAACTTTAAACTACAATAATAAAAATACAAATTCTACTTTATTATTATTATTAATTTAAGGTAAACTTGACTTGGGCAAGGTATGGGTGGTTTTGAGCTCCAGGTTTATGAGAAGAGATGGTATTGACCCATTGTATTCATATGGAATATACCATATTTAAAGGTAGAAAATAATCCATCTTAACTTGGCATCTAGCAAGCATGGAAGAACCTAGAGGAATAAAATTTATTATAAGTTTACCAGCTATAAATACATATATGCACATTGAATATCTCTAAAACTTATTACATTTGGATAAGTGTATGTTTCTATGTTATCAAAGAGTTAGTGGTAATGCAAGCATGGAAAAATTTCAATCTATTAACATGGAAGGATAGTTAGAGGTAACTTCACAATTATTTTGAATATGAAGTCTTAGTCATAGTGCAAGCATGAAAAAAGTTCAATACTTCTACAATGAATTTAAATTTAATGTCAAAAGATATAATGTAAAAAAATGTATTAGTTTTCTAAATATATAGTTTTCATTCATAAAAATTGTCTAGTGCCAAACATGAGTAAGTAAATAATGGAAATTTCTTCGGAAAAAATATGCAAATTTATTTTTCCAAAACATTTATATATTTTTTAAATTATGGAAGTTACAGGGCCTTTGATTAGTACTAAGTACAAGGGTTTATATATATATATATATATATATATATATATATATATATATATATATATATATATATATATATATATATATATATATATATATTTGTAAGTATAGTAGTTCCTCTCTATTTTCCACTTAGATAAAAAAAGAAAAGTAGGTTACAATCATAATATTTGTTGTGTTGGGTGTGGAGCCTGATTATATTGCTTATTTTGTAACAGTGTTGGACCCCCGTTGCCACCCGAAATTAAACGCTGCCTGGGGGGTCGAGGGTGGGAGGAAGATTTGCCTTGTAAAAGTATATTAATTTCTAGTCAATCTGGGTCATTCATTAGGTGGATGATCTGATGGTAGAAGTTATGTTTAGTTTAGGGTTTTTTTCCCTAGAAGACAACCCCTCGCTTGTATGAGGGTATTGTATTACAGATGTGTATTGTATGTGTATTCTCAGAGCGAGAAACATATAGGGAGACTGTGAGAGAGAACATAGGATATTACAACAGATCTGTTGTAGGTTGTGTCTCTTCATTTTGCTGGATAATAGAAAGGAAAGACTGGTTGTTTGGTGTGGACGTAGCCCAAACTGGGTGAACCACGTATATCTTTGTCTCTCTAGTTTTATGTGTTTAGTGTGCTTGTGTTTTCTGCATATTTTATGTGTTTCATTACTCTATAATATTTAATTTTCTAACATGCTGGATTTCCTCAACCTGCGAGTAAGAAATTAGGTCTGTTGGCCACTTGAAAGAGTTAAAGGCCAACCAAAATTGATAAAGTTTAAACCTAACACTATGTGCCTTAATAGATCTGTGATCTATTACATCCAAAGACTTAATGAGAAAGTGAAAGGTATCTATAATGTGGATCTCAAAAATACAGAAAGTAATAAGAATTAATCTTCAGATAATATGATAGGCATCGATTCCTTAACATTGGGCGTTGGCATATTGACTTGGTTCATACTCTGCAGAAGTTCCATTTGGCCAAGGCGAACATTCTGGTGATGGAACAGAAGATGCATTTCTTGGATGTCTGTTCTGGAATGCGTGTAACATGAAGGGTCTCAGAATACATATAGAGGAGCTAAGAATACCTATGGATCGTAACATAATTTCAACCATCGATTTAGTCAAAAAATCAAGGAAAATATCCACATTGTTGAGTGTAACCTCCTCAATTTTAGTATCATCAATCCTAATTCCTTTGTCCCTACGAATTATGAATTTTTCTATAGGGCCATGAGGAGGTGCCTCTATTTTCCAAAGAGGAATTACATTCATGACATTCAGCCATGAATCATGCATAGACATAGTGTTTCCATACACCAGCAACACTCAGACAGAGACTTGCCGGTAACACCAAAACACAACTAGATACACTCCACTCATGCCCCCAGACAATCAGAAACTAAACCCTCCATGTTTTTGGTAGTATAATATGCCCCCCGAGGGATAACATAAAGTCTATCTTACCAGACTGGGTATCAGACAAGACTCTACCAGCCAAAGTGTAATTGTAAGCCATGAAATCGATTTCATGGAGTTGTCGGGCTGAGCTCTGGAGGTTGCAAACAGGGCAAAAAGGATGGCTTGCATTATTAAGGCCATAATATGGAAAATTCTAAAAATTATTATTGACACAGTGAATAGGGTAAACCAAAATGAAAGAGTAGTAACCATAGTTCACGAATTGATAAACAATATTGAGATAATGACATGCAGAGCCAATTGGAGGAAATTCTGAGCCAGTTAGAGGACATGCAGGGTCATTCAGCTAATATAATAGGTTAGATAAGGTAGGCTTCATGCTTTCCAAAATTATAGCTCCTACCACCTCAAAAGCATACATCATGCTCAACAAATTAGAATTTTCATGACCCGCAGCAACCAAACAAGAGAGGAAAACAGACTGGAATTAACGAAAACTGACCAGGATAGGATTACTATGTTAATATAAATCCTAGTACTCAAACCAACCAGATTTCCAAGGCTTAACCACCGTAAGATTCCATGAATAATTCCGTAAACCAACACAAAAACCAGACATCATAGTAAAACCAAGATGATTCCCATATCTCCCATACGTAGATAACATGGAAAAAGACAATGAACTAAGGCCTTCCATTAGTGAAGAAACAAACATACTTATAATGAGGTGAAGAACATACCTGGAGAAGAAACACATAGTCATTGTCAAAACCTTTACCTATTCGCCAACGTCCTATTCTGCTCCCTTCTTAATAGATAACAATGAAACCAACTTAGCAACATTAACATACTTTACCTTCCTCACGTGCCGACACGTTTTCCAAGCCTTGTTTGATAACATGAGTTGTTTGCCATCCGTATTAAATATTTTCATTATACGGCGTTGGTGGTACCACCCACATTCATCCCCGCGTGTCAATATGGCCTCACCGTGTTTCCTGCATGGTCTCGTGCCACCTCACACTCTGCACTAGACACCTAGCACCCTGATAGGGGATTCTAAATATCGTTATTTTCCCTATCAATTATCGTTTGCAAAGTTTGAAGGCTCGCCTCCTGATCCATTCTATCCCAGTTGATGTTAAGTTATTTTCCTTTGTTAGTAAAACCCCAATTTTCCAAAAAATATTTCGCTTCATTTCCAGCTCTGTGAATATGGGATGAGATCATGTAGTTGATACTAGGGAGAATATCATTGATTTCCTGTATTAGTTGGGTTGTTCTCCAGATTCGGCTAGTTTTCTCCCACCCTGCACCTTGCTGCAACTTGTGCAAAATCCTTGTTACAATGGCGGAGTCACCCTCCACTATTATACTATGATACTGTTCTCCTACTACTATCAAGGGTCTTAGTTTTACTAATGTTAGCTCAGCTTCATTATTTCTAGCAAAATCCAAATTTGTCGCATACATTATTATTACCAAGCCCCATGAATCCCTAAAAATTCCACCTGATCGTGCTTGGCGAAGATTACCTTTAGAGGCCCTATCAAAATCGATTTTGATGAAGCCTTGCTATGGAGCACTGAATTTATCATTCTTATGACTTACCAAAGGTTTTTTTTTCCATACTAGAGCAAGCATTTGGGATTCAAGGTTGATTTTGGCCAAAATCCTAGCCTCATTCACACTAACTTTCCAGTCGTCCTGATGCCATTTTTTGATGAGAATGGTTTCCCTTATATTCTCCATAACTGTGTTCCATATCTCTTTTGGTTGCGGGGACTCCTCTTTGAATTTTCTCATGTTCCTTTCTTTCCAAATTTCCAATATGAGAAATCCCATAGAAATACCCCATGCTTTGTTGAGAACAAGTCATTGCTATCCCCCTTTCCTCCAAACGTCAATTGTGTGCCTAATACTCACGTTGTCCCTATCTATTTGTTGAAAAAGGGAGGAGAGTTTTTGCCACAGATATTCAACAACATGGCATTGATTCAACAGGTGTTCAATCATTTGTGTATGTTTACGACACATATTACAAGCCGACGAACCATGCATTCCTCTCTCCTAAAACTGATCCCAAGTGAGTATCTTTCCATGACTAACGAGCCACATAAAGCATTCAATTTTCGGCCAATGTTTTTCTAACCATATTTTTCCCAAAGAGGTACTAGTATATTTTTTACGTTATTAGATTTAATATAATATCCTTCTTGTATTATAAACATTCCTTTTTTTTTCAATACCCCCATCTAAGGATATCCTCTCCCATTTCTACTGCTAATTTTCTAGATTTGATCTCCTTTTCATAATTTTCCCATTGATGAGTATCAGGAGCATGTTGCCATTGGTCTTTTAGCTTCCACTTCCTCCATTCAAATTTTTTCCTTTCACCCCAAAATTGTACTACAGTCCTGGTATTCGGCCTGTTTGTGAATAAGAATATCTCCCCTAGATAAATTCGACTAAATAATTTCTCGTATTACTGGCATGAGTATGAATTTTGGCAGGCCAGGCCTAAGAAGGGAGGAGAAGCTCAATTCATCAGAAACTTTGCAGCGCCCAGGATTAACATAGGAGCAATAGCGAAGAGCATTGAGGTCATGCCCTACGTTGTGATGGCGATGAAGATAAAACTATTAATTTTCACCCTATGTACTTCTTTGCTTTCCTTCACTCTATGTACGTGTCTGAACCTCTCATTCAATCAACTTGTGGATATGTACCATTGTGGGAATAGGAAGTATGCAAATGGTAGCCTTTTATAGCCTCATCTAAACCAGGTTTTGGAATCGTTGGTGGTCAACGTTTCCATGATTGGATTCGCTACCTCAACTGTTGAGGGGAAGAACAACAATTATTCTCTAAAATTTGAAC